>LOND01008972.1:0-11259 GCA_014220965.1 Paragonimus kellicotti | reverse complement strand
GACAGTGTGGTCAAATAGCAGTTATTACACCCCTGAGTTTAAACCGCTCTGAGTGTTTGGATCGATCCACTGAATCGAAAGCATCTTTATAATTAAGAAAAACGACAGTTGTTGGTCAGTGGTTCGCATGATACCGCCCCAGCAGAGAGAAGCAGTTTGATCAATACATCCTCTTCCCAGACAAAAGTATGCCTGTCATTTCCTAGTGTCTACATTTCGAACTGCATTGAAGCATAACGGATACCAGAAATCTAGTAATAACTGTGATTAAACCTATCCCAGCATGATTCCCACAAGAATCGCTGACTGCCTTCTTGTCAGGTGACCCTAGAAGCCGGTTGCTGTCACATACACAAGTTGAACAAACTGAATCAAGGCCTTTAGTAACACCTCCTCACCTGTCTTGTAAACTGCCGGGAGAAGGTCATCTGGGCCAACAGCCATATCACATTTAGGAGTCGAAATGCAATTGCAAACCCAGCTTTGGTGGATGATCCTAAATCTGCTAACCAGCTTACCACATTTCAACGCTGTGGTGATGACACAGTAGAAGCAAAATGCCAGCTTAATTGACTTTCATTGAGTTCCACTGAACACTCTAATCTTCTAAGTTTATTATGAGTAAATGTGCCGTTTGCCTCGTTAATTGCTTCACTGACAACCAGACGCCCTGCACTAGTACCATGGCTAACTTTAGGGAGTTTACCGGCGTTTCCCGAAATAAAAGTGGTATCTTTTTCCTCAACTTCTTCCATTAGCCAAATCTTACAACCAGCTATGAGGTTACCTTTCAGCTTGTTACGGATATCCCTCCTAAACTTGTTATATGAACTGTCATGGATCACTGTACTACCACATGTTATGACACTTGCTTCATGAATAATCTGTGCGATCTGAGTTCACTAACGGCATGGCCAATCTCTCGATGGACAGTCGTTGCTGCCGGTGGGGTTTTGTTCAGCACAAAAGAGAACACAACATTAATTTCCCAACGCATGATTTGATCTCGTGTATGTGCTCCCAAAAGAACGAAAGTCCTGAATGGGGCCACGTCACCTATAACCAGCAGCTGTTATCTATCTGAATCAAGTCTGCCTTGGAAAAGGGAGACGTCAAGAAAATAATGTCCTTAAGACGTCTAACACTAGGCTGACTGATAACAGTCTACGCCCTGAGCACAGTTGTCACAGTCTTTTGTCTTTATCTAGAAGTTATACCTGCTTCCGAAATGAGACTCGGACTCACCAAGGAAGTCAACCTGTTTAAGAACTCCGGATCATTCGTATCCCAATATCAGCAACGTTTTAATCTTCAGGATGCGAATGACCCCCTTCTTCTTCAAGTTATATATGATAGATCCAGTGGTACACAGATGCTTACGTATTGGAATGAGTTGATGATGTTGAGTTTTGCCGTTTTAAAAGTAACCGACAAGTCCATAAGACAGAACAACCAAAGGCCTAGACTTTTCAGAACTATCCCCTTCTGAAACAACTAATCTGTCTAACCACTTGATAGTAATGCAGCTTCTGTGGTTATCGGCAGCGTTGGTGGCTTCCAGTTTGAACTGTTTGCTGAATCTTGGGAGTAGTCCATCCTCTGAATCATTTGCTTGGTTCTATGTGAGAAAGCAGGACCTGTGGGTGACAAAGTCCAAATGTGAAATTTCCGAGCTACCGGAGTGGCCCCATAGTTCAGCTGGTAGGGAGCTTGCTGCCTTTGTACGTGTTGCTTTTGTCGCTTGTTTGAATCCAGCCAAAGCTTGTATTTGTTCACAATCGGGTCCCTTCCAAAATGATAACACTTTTCGGATGGTCTGAAAGCTGTCAGCTAATGTCGTCCTCCGCACACATTCCGGAATGTCTTCCAGGGTAAAATTGGTCAGAAATGGAGAAATCAGATAACCCCAGCTAACACTCTTGAACCAAAGACTGAAAGTTGTTAACAAACCGGCAGGGCTTCACTTATACCCGTTTTGCTAGTCCCTCTCTTAGTAAAAAAAGCACTATTTCTATTGTTTCATGTTCTAGTTCAGATAGAGAGCATTCGCCGCTTTGAATCTTTTTGAAGAACGTCGGTGGGAGTGCTGATGTTTTTTGGACCTGAAAGCATAAGCGCATCAGGGTTGTGGTAAGAATTTGTGGATTCAGATATGCTTCATTACAGCAAGTCTTCCTAGACTAGCTGTAATGGCTGTACCGCTAGGTTACGACGTAATCAGGTGGCCTGAGTGTGTCAGTGACAAACGTCCGCAAATTAGCCCACGTTTGTAGACGATGTCGTCAGCTTTGTATCGTGTCCGTTGTGGAAGCATCAGTGGATCGTAAATTATGGTAAGTAAGATTCTAAACCAATCCAGCAGGAGAGAAACAAGCAAGCTGTTTGAGTCTAAACCATCGAACGCCATAACCATAGGTACGTACGTCTATGTGAGATGTCATGTGCCTTGAACGCGGCCATAAATGACCTGCACTGGCAGTTATCAGCTCACGTATGCTTAGTAAACAACACATCAGCATAAAGTGGCTTCTAAATCGTTTGGCATCAAGAATACGGTTAAGTCTGTCATGATGTTAAAACATTAATCGTTTGGGCGTGTACCTATGCTTTGTAGGTAAAGTATGAATGATAAGTAGATTACCTTGTGTCACATGAGTCGTTTTCCTCACACGTTTCCTCCCGACGGGAGCAGTTCACTAGTCTTTCTTCTTTCCTTGTTCTCCCGTAGGCAGATTTAGGTCATTGTACTTTATTTTTCCAGGAATCCACAGTGACCTAATAGTGGAGACTGGAACTTCCTCACCTGCCTTCACATACTCTCGAACCTAGATGAAAGGGTCCGTGGACGACCCCTGTTCTGCTTCTCTTTTTAATCATGTGATCCCTTTTTCTATACACAATAATGAACAGTCGCTTTGTGCACACAAGGGAGTGCCTATGGCTCACTACACGGTCATCAGTTCACCTACTGACCACTACGTATTTCCGTGATTGTCAATCTCATTTCCATTTACGTCCTTTTGAAAACTGTAGGTTTCACTGGTTCGTACTAGTTTAGGCTCGTTTGCTGTGCACGGTTTGCCATCGGAACCCTCGCTTCTACTATCAATGATGCTGCCTGGCAGTCGCCTCCATGTCAGCCACGCTTCCTATTGACTGGTCCATGAATATATGGTCGGCTGAGCAAGAGAGATCGAATGAATCACCTGTATTTAACGGAGATTATGTAAACGATCCACACCTAGTTGATATTTGCTTAATGTACTACGTAAATAGGCTAAAATTTTACAGCGAGAGTAACGTATTCGTACACATGTCTTGTCTGAGAAGGCTGCAAACTTTCTTGTCCACGTGTTTTATTGAAATCACTTTAAAATTTCAGACTATTGGAAGTAAAATTGTGTATGCATATCTGGATCTGTGCCATGCTCCTATGAGGTCCCGTAAAAGTGAAATATTTGAGATAAAATATTGGAGAGGTTAATAGCTACTTGTCAGCAACTGTGTTGGTGCAGAATTAAGAATGAAATGATTCTAACTGAAATCTGAAACACGGTGTGACGAATAAGTTCGTTTTCGGTTACTTCTCATCAGGCTGAAGACACAGCATTAGTGAATGAATCGAAGATAAAACATTACGAGCACGTTGTAATAATTGACGTTTCAACGGCCTTGGGTGGACTTCCTTAGGAGTGTTTTAATCGAACATTCTTGAGAAGGGTTACCGGAGGTGGTTGAAAAGTTAAGTATTACAACTTGTTCATAACATTGTGTCATTCCTCAGTTTATTTATTCATGACATGTTAAACACGACACACACACTGTATAACTTCGTTCGTATCATAACACAGCCGTTATATGTAGCAGTGTTGTGGGGTGGAACGAACGGGACAACTTAGCAAGTCCAAATGAAATACAAATGAGATACAAATGTAGAGAACGCTTTCATACAATTATATCGCAGGTAAGAAACATTTGGAACCGAGGCAGTTTGATCGAACATGGTGGTAGGTTTTGGCAACCGCAAGGTCAAGAACGGAAATCCAGCGACGCCCATCTAACAAAATTCGAGCACAAATCAACATGGAACAAACAAACAGCGTACTAGGAGCACCGGTGAAGGATCGAAAACAGTTTTAGTTGACCCGCAAACCTCCGACGACTGAGCTGTCCGGAATGAAGTGCACATCAAATGTGTCTTAATTCGCTAACTAATGACACTGTCACAACGTACAAATAAGGCGATATTTGTTGAACATACACTGAGCCCGCTGTCTGCTGCCTCCGAATCAAACAGCTCATCTGATTCCGAATTTTCAAACAGTGAAGTTTGTTGATCCTAAACATTTTTAACAGGTAGTGGGGTTGTAAGGGATTGCCTACGTAAGGGTTAAGTCACTATTGACGTGACGATAAAGACTAGCACGCCGGTGCAGTTGAAGCAGCTTGCCCAGAGACCATCACAAATCACATGTATCAACTTGTTTTGTTGCACTCTGCTGGACACTGTTAATCAGCCGACTGATTTTCTTACCCGTTACAGGTGGGGAACTCCAAAGTTTGATTTAAGCCATGCGTACGTCTGTGAGTTGAACCTTAGATAAATCTACCAACAACAAGTGGCCAATAAAAAGAGTAAGTTTTATATGTCGTTGAATTAGGGCAAGCCAGCCGAGTAGCATCCAGCTTTTTACTTACGTTACGCATATGTACTTGTTCCACGAACTTTGAACCTGAGATTTTATTTCAGTTACATTTAGTCCAGATAACCGATCTCGGGAGTCCTTGTGTTCAAACGCGCTAGAGAGGAGTAGGTTAAACAGCCTTCGTGCATTCGATGATGTTGAGAACTTCCTAGCGGATCAGAAATGACAGAAGATGGTATATGTTGTGTTAAATGGTTTTGTAGCTTAGCCCGTAAATCACAGTTTGATAATACGTTTTCTTCAACTTTACAGGAAAAAATTGCGGAGAAACAAATTGAATGGCTACTGACGATTCAGTTGCCTTGGAATGTCAGCGTGATCGCGGAACAAGCAAAGAAGTTGGAGCAAGATCAGCTAGATGTGAGGAAAAATCTTAAGCAAATTGGTTACACATATCTGAATGATCACCTTTTCTTAATCGTGCTGTTTTAATCAGAACTGCGAATTTTGAATAGCCCAAAGCCGAGCTAATATCTTGTACGTGTGAAATAAATAGATTATCTTGGACTGATGGTTGTATGTGCATAAAATTCATATAGCATAAACACGTAGTCACAGGTTTACGTCAGTTTTACATGTAACATATTATGATTAACTGAATGCAACAGCACACATTAAATCAGAAGCTATAGTTTAACTGGTCTAATACTGTACAGAGCATTCGAAGAACTGAGGAAGTTACAGCTAAACGTGTGCTGATTTGATTTTCTTGTTGCATTTTAGATGGTCAACAGTCTGATACGAAGTTACGTTCATCGTTACATTGGGCTGCTGATTGGTTGTCTGAATTTTCGCATAATCTGACTAGTATGTATTTGTTGAACAGTCCTTGAATAGTATCCACACAGATCCTATTCCGTCAAAGAAGTAAACATTCATTCTCACTCAACATTTGAATGTACCTATCCATCCATCACGTTCATGATAGTTTATTCGCTGTCAGATTGCCTTCATTGAACGTAGCCCTCGTGGCTGATATGAGTCAATGAAGCCACTCAATTGACAGATTGTTCCACGTTATCTGACTAATCATGCGCTACAATTCTGCTGGGTTCACCTGTTTCAGAGATTCCCAGCTGGAGTGGTATTACTTCCCATGGGTGCAATTCATCTATCATAAGGGGTCACGGAATTCTTACTCCCTTTGGGGGGTATTTGGGCGATTAGAATCAAAATGAGTTACATGATGGGTGTTAGCAGCACAGTTAACCTTGGACAATGATGTTCCTCAATACTAGGCGGCATATTAGACCGACGTTCATGCCAATGTGAATCTAGGAAATACGCAACTTCAGGATCATCAGCAAGATCTAACCAAAGTGGAAAATGTGGTCTGCATCTTATCCGGGGATTTGGCATTGCTTGATCAGAACCACGCCAACAGCCGTACTGAAATTTCTCAGTGTGAGCAATGTAGAAACTTTCAACTCAAACATATTATCCTCCGTATTTGCGTTCTCTGAAAAAGGACTCTCAGGTAAGCATTAAAAATTCACGTGGCGTGAAGGCACTTATCTGGAAAAATACTTCATTAATTTTTACAAGGCTGGAAAAACAGGAACTCTAGATTTTTCAAGGAAACTTTTGATTACGGGACAATAATATGTAGAAATTTACGTTCCGCAAAGCAGAATGCATCCAACCATATAGCTGCAACAGTATGTGGAATTTTCTGCTCAACATAGAAAACGCAGAAATAAGCTGCAGTTATTTTTTGTTCAACGAAAAATTGAAACCATATTGATGTTAAAAATTCAGTTAATCTGAAATTGTTACCACGCAAGCTGAGCCCGCATGGTTTGAAATGAACCGATAAATCATCAAGTATCAAAACCTTACACTGGCACATTGTGATAAACTGCGTTTTATTTGGTGAGGTATTTTTGCCTAAGTTAATAAATCAAACCAGTGAATTAAAGTGCCATTTAGTCGAGTATTTTGGGAACTCGAGCTTCTGAGCTAAAATGGGACATAATGTTTCGTTTCTCTGAACAAATAAACAGCTTTTGGCTCAGTCAGGCCATATTTGTTAACCTCAGTAAAACGTTTGACAGAGGCTAATCAAAAAAGGGCGATTCCTGGGTACATTAACTGTCGTGGCGCATCAGACAATGGTCATTATGATTCCGAGTTATCAACTGATGACCCCATATTTTGTGATTAGCTACGGTTTGTTGAATGGACTGATTTTGGTTTCAGAAGCCAGTAAACAGGGAGCATAAAGCAAATCACTCGCATATATGTTTACGACTTAAAGCAGTCTAATCTGTTCGTCTTGATCATTTTTTGTTTAAATTATCAGGAAGCTAGAAGAATTGCGGCTGAAGAAGCTCGAAAAGCTGCCTTAGAAAGGGCACGAATTAAAGCAGCAACAGAAGTAGCAACAAAGAAATCCAGCGAGCAGATAAGGACGGACGTCACTGGGGTCGTACTCTCAGATGCCACTGACAAGGTAATTGAGTTGGCCATTAGGAAGTACGAAGAAATGGAACAAGAACGCAGAAGGGCTGAGGAGTTGGCCAGAAGAAGAGCACAAGAAGAAGAGGAAGCAATGGCTGAAGTGAGGGCTGAAGGCGAAGAAGGTATGGAGGAGCTAGAAGAAGAGGACTAACGCAAACGGTTAAAACATAACTGTATAACGGCAACATATTTCGGTGACTTATTGTCAAACACACGATAGCCACTATCTGCCTCGGCGTTTTGATCTGAAGCGGGGTAGACAGTCAATGTAGCTAATTCTGGTATTTTATATAAGCTGGATGAGTGCTAGACTTATCAGTAACCGTACATTTGGGATCGTTGAATTCACTGTATGCAGTAAGGAACCAGCATGAAACGTAGAGTTAGTTAACTTTCAACAAACCTCAGCGTTTATCCTTTTGATATGAAAAAGTTGACAGTTGACCTGCGACGAGATCGATTTCCCACGGGTCGCTTTGAGTTGATGGAGTTCATGTTGACAACTTAATTAAGATGACTGAGGGGCCTCACGCACCTGTCTCTGTATTTAGCCCAAGAAGAGACTAAACAGTATTATTCACATGAAACCAAATGCTCACACTAATTAGTACTAAACTCATGGTTTCTTTTTCTTAGATCTTAACAGTACATATCCTCGCCAAAATCTGGACAGGAGCTCTAGCCCAGGTTTCCGTGAAGCGATTTTGTCATAAACGTCACCCGTATTACAGCCGAGTGGAGTTTACAAGTTCGTTACTGTAACTCCGATAGGGGTGATCGGATATTGTAATCATTAATCACAGACAAATGTGGCTGATTGTTCAGATATTTTGGTAGTGCCTGATGTGAATTCAACAGAGTAGTGATCAGCATGGCCATCTCCTAAGATCCTTGAGTAGATATGAAGGTGGCGAGCAATAATGAGTGAAGTTTAAATGATATTGAGCAAAGCCCCTACTACACACTGAATAAATATCTTCAAAATCGTTTTGACCTTCCGAGGTGTGCCGTACATAATGTTCCCAGTCTAGTAGCCTTATGAACTGAGTGCTTTTTTATGTCATTAAGTTATCCAAACCTAAGCGAGATCATCTGAGGATAGCTCCTTGACCATAAGCTGATCATGCAAGCGTTTGAAATGAACGACCACTCATATACAGCCCGAAGCTAAATAGTATGCTTAAAATAATATTCAAAAGTCCGAAGCCCTCCCTATATGAGTTTGCAGTCAACCTCCCTGTAAACGGGTTATTTTAACGTTATGTAATCACAAAGATAGTTGCACCCATCTCAACCACTTGCAGCAAAACAATCCATGTAATACACATTGCTCAGTAACATTTATTAGTGATATGTCACATATAGTAAGACAAAAAGCATTCGACTTCCTAAATACTCCATGGACCTAAAAAAAATACCAACAAGAAAACTTACAGCTTGCTGCCAAACAAGTAGCGGTTTAAAGGTCTCCATTGTTAATACTCTTGTGTATTTGCCCGCAGTGAAATTGTCCAAATATCTCGCCCTCTTTTCAAAGTAAGTTGATGGGCAACAAATAATTTGTCTTGCCATCTCATGTATACGAACATCTATAACTACGACCGGTAACCTAGTCCGTAAAAAGAGTTAAGCTGAATACACGAATTGTAATCGCTGCATCAACGTGTCGTTGTACAATGTACTGTGGAAAATGTAAGTTTGATCGATGACGACAAGGACTGACTGAGTTTCCATCGACGGTTTGTCATGATTACTGAGAACAGTCAATGACGCAGGTTAGTTCGACCTATCCAACGGACACTTTATGGCATCTTCTGAAGTGCAATTAGCAACGTCCATATAACAAACTCAAGTTGTGATGAGAACAGCCTCCATGGAGCTTCGTAACCGACTCGAAATATTTCGCTGGCGATCATTCAGTAGTATACATTCTAAAGTTGTTGTGCAATGAGCAGTGTTGGTCGTTGGTTCACTGTCGACTACGCAACCCAATAAACAAGCTTTTTATCAGCATGATGACAACGTTGTCGCTCATTTATAACGATACAGGATGGCCGACACCACACATATGTGAAATTCAGTTCGCAATGGACTGGTTATAAATTTAAAAATGCGACCTCTAGTAGAACAGCTGTGAAATAAAGAACCCCAGGGACGGCTGAGAAATAGGTCCTCACTAACATTCTTGTCACAATTATCGACGACAGAACTGAGTTTATGATGTACGGTGGAAGGTAAGTTAAATACTTTGTTGATCAAATGTTAGCAACTTGGCCGCTAGGACTTGTCGCAAAAAACGCAGTCCTGTATGTTTTACCCGGCGAATTTTTCAGGTTAATTCTTATCTACCCACAAGCTTCTAGAGTCTACAGTTGGCATGCACTTATTTTCCTTTGCACCACTTGATGACTATAGAATATGACAGTATCATGCACATATTAGGGACACAAATGCTAGTTACATGTTGTTCGCTGACGCACACCTGAGTGCAGATTTAATACAGACATAAAGTGTACGCTTATTCTGATACCTTGATATGATGGTCGGGCTCTTGTTCTGCGTCGACCTGGAAAGCCACATCAACCAACCATGTCAGGCCGGTTAAAGGGAAGTAGTTATACACTAGAAAGTGAGTGTTTTATAACAAAGACAGAGCAGATTTGTTTGCAAATCATTTAAGGGTATGTGGAGTGAAATGGTTGGGCCACTTACTGAGGATAACAGCTAATCAACTTTCACAATGAGCACTCCTTAGGCATGCCATAAAGTGGACAGATGATAACTTGAAATAGAAAGACAGACAGTTTCCGTAAGGTTAGCCGAGATAGATAGCGTTCGTCTCCTGAAAATGAATACTGGTGATTGACGGAATAAGTGAATTGAGACATTCTGAAAAATGAAGGCTTCTCGTGTTCACTGTTGTGCATGATACCGTTGGTTTGCCGCATTCAGCAGTGAAGTCTTTAATGTCAGCACATTCGGATAACTAGTTGAACAAGGCGCTTTTGCGAACATTTTTTTTTTCAAGCCTAAAATGTGACGTACCTGCTGTCATTAAAACCAGCGTTTGCTATTATATCAGTATGGTTTATTCGACCTTGCCTTTGGACAATGCTACAAACCAGCGACTCCTCCTCGATCTCTGGTAACCACGAGACTAAATCTCTTAGTCAAGTTATGATGGAGATAAGGTAAGCAAAGCAAAACTTGTTCGATTATACACCAGTGGCCTTTCATTTTTAGGCCGTCAGACTTGGGCTAAGATTCATTGACACAGGCTAGAAGAATATAGTTTCTGTACCATATCCCCTCAAGTTCGAGAGAGATAGTAGGCTTGACCATGAAGAAAACGAAAAGACGTACGGAGTGACATGCACACCGTTCGTTTAATTTCGTCATCACACAAAAATATTTATCCACAAAGCTCATGGCGACAAGGCAAACAAACGAACGAATGCCACGTGGGGTGCATGTTATAAAGAAGCAAGCAGTTTCAGTGCCACAGCAACGAGATTGGTTGCGTCAGTAACTCCTGTAAACAGAGAGCTGGTGTGTGGCACTAGATTAACAACACTCCAGAACATGCTAACGTCTTGTGCCTAGAATTGCATACAACGATTCTAAACGAAGTGGCAGGGTCAGCCATATGACCTGCTGCGATTGCGCGTTTCGGAGGCAAAGACACCGGATTTCCGTTTGTCGTTCAAAGTTCTGTTCACCATCATCTGCACTAATCACTTAGGAGATAAGCTCCGCCTTTCGCTATCGCAAGTTCCGGTCCGTTATGCCAAAGTGTATGTCACCACAACTGCAGGAGAACTGGTTGATAGTATAAGAAGTAGAGTTTTTCGAAAAAGAACGATCACCATGGTGAAAATTAATCTTGAGAGTGGAAAATTCGCAATTCCTCTGCGTAATGGTTGTGATTAACAACAGATTTAAACTGTCGACTTGAATCGCTAGTTCTATGGCCTCCCATGTAAAGAAGCCCGATGAAGATCTGCTTTTTTGACACGGATTGTGATTAACAACAGATTTAAACTGTCGACTTGAATCGCTAGTTCTATGGCCTCCCATGTAAAGAAGCCCGATG
>LOND01008968.1:2734-18308 GCA_014220965.1 Paragonimus kellicotti | reverse complement strand
ATGGTTCGGAAACGTGGCCTGTTCGCAAGGAAGATATCAACAAGCTTGCTGTATTTGACCATCGTTGTCTCCGCCAAATAGCCCACATTAAGTGGACTGATCGCGTGAGCAATGCGGCAGTTCGCCGGCGCGTATTCCGGAACGCTCGGGATGCGCGATCAATTGGTCAACTACTCACGTTGCACAGCCTGCGATGGTTAGGTCACGTACTCCGCATGCCAGCTGAGCGTTTACCGTACCGGGCATTATATACTGAGGCCACCAACAGTTGGGTGAAACCACATGGTGGTCAAGCGACAACGTGGTCACGAAATATGAAGACCCTGACTGCTCCACTGAGTAAAGTGGGTAGGTGTCGCCTGCCTGGATGGGGTCCTCGTGATCACTCAAATCGCTGGATTAGAGACGCTATCCGAGATGGCAGTGTCGCAGTCAATGGCGTACCTGCATCCATACCATTTCTAGTTCTTCCGCTTAGACTTCTTTTATTAATTTTCAACCTTCTTAGTAACGTTTTCTAGGATATTCCACGTCACTGTTGAGGTGAGCGGCAGCCCGAGCCACAGTACCTTTTGGTCAGGCTCATGGCTGCTATGATGATATCATGATGATGATGGGTTGCGTGTCTTGGGTGCAGGAGCTGAGCGGGGCAATGCCACTCGCATAATTCTTGTCAGTCAACTTAGAGCAACGAAGACTCTTAACGCCAAACTCCTTGAATTCCTCAAACGCATCTCCAGAACGTTAACAACCAAAATTGGACAAACAAGAGAGAGAGACGACCAAGTTGGGCATTTAAATCGCCGTCCACTATAATGATGCCAATGTTTCATCTGTTTCAGAAAGTCGACGAGGGTGTTGTGGGGTGCATCCTCCGTGACACTGGAACAAACATCCGCCGTAACATATACCACTATAATGAATACATAACGCTTTTCTGATTTGAGTAGACAGACTTTAATCGATATACTGAGTCAGACATCACACAAGAGACTGGCCATTGAAATCCAGCTGAGCAGTCCTTGGTCTTCTTTGGAACACAATGACAGTCTCACTCCTACTTGATGAGATTCGGCTTCGGCGTCAATAGAAACCCTGGAAGAGAAGCGGTTGGAACGAACATATATCAAGAGTTCGGCTCCAGTGAATGACGGTAATAGAATTGCATACCTGGGCCTCTAAGAAACTACACCAAGCTTCAGACTTTAGGAAGTGTCCAATATAAATATGTTCAACGAGACCATCATAAAAAGTGACAAACGTGGCACGCAGATGAGTAAGTAGAATGCGTCGTTGATGGAAGATAAGGAGATAAATGTTGAGGAAGAAAGACATCAACGCAAAAGGAGACTCGTAACACGAGCTTCACTAACTTGTATTCTTCGTCATGTCCAGATAGATTCCTCAACCAAAGAAGTTCGTTGTCTTTTGAACCAGATCCAGGGAGCAAATAACGTCCTGATGAAGCCAGTTTCAGTGTGTCTCCATATCCCGAATCTAGGTTATACGCTTGCTTCCAGGCTTTCGCTAGCATGTTAACTCATCATTCGCGAACAACGCACAGTGTAGCACGAGGTGAGTCGGCATTCATAAGGCGTGACCAAGGCAACGTAATCCGTGAGACGAGCTCGTTATGCTCATGGGTCAACAAATTTCATCCGTCTCGAAGACGTCGGTGAACTTCGTCATTGTTGACCCAGTGTTCCCACTACACGCCGCTAGCGCTTCGGGAACACCAAGGGTCGAACACAGGCACTCTGTGAACGTCATCCTCGTGAGGCGACCGGGTGCCCTAGCCGTACGACAGGAACTCTCTTATAGGGGCATTGCACACCCGGCGTTTTACGGAAGGAAATCCTGCGGACGCCGCAAATGGTGTAAATAAACAAACGTTATCTGAGCTTTGGCTATACGATTTGGGGTCTTATCAGACATTTCACCAGCACTGATTCAATTACAAAAATACATGAACTCCGCAACCACATTCAATAACTTATCACCGAGGATAAGAACGGGCGCAGAGTCTTGTTAATCTTGCAACAGCACGTTGCACTTAAAAGTTGCAAAGGCTATACCGAACTTAGGAACTGAAATTTCCAATATGTCTAAGATGTTCACAGCTCCCTGTAAACCTTCCCCAGTTAGAGCAATGTTGTCTGCATACAGTATATCTCGAAGCCGGATGCCCATGATTAGTTTCACATTATCATTTTCTCAGGTTGTTGGGACGCATTCCAAGATCTCGTCTACTACCGGACAACCAAAGTAACTTGCTGACCTACCTATCGGAAAGTGCAGACATTGAAAGCATCAATGCTTATCAGGTGTCCACTTTGGAAAATAATGATCATCTGAAGGAAAGACAGACAAATCAGTGGGAATGGGTGAGTAATGGATGAATAATGTCACTACAAAGAGAACGATAACCACTGATACTTTTTAGTCATTTATGTTGCGGGAAGTGGGTTGACTTGAAGGACACGCCATACATCTCGAATTGCTGATTCAGACATAGCCCATCTGAGGAGGCGACGACTCTTAAGAACATTAACTGGAAGATTTTTTGGAGTAAAAGCACTAATAGCACAGATTGGCATACTTACTGCGCGTAAGCGGCATGCCTAGAAGTCTCAGCATTGTTGTGCTTACTCGTCGAACTATCGGAGTTTCAAGTAACCGGTAAAACTGTTCAACACTACCAAATGCTAGTGCCGATGAGTGCCTGGCTAGTTACCAAGTGCTGATACAGGATGGTAGAGTATATCATCCGTAAAGCAATATATTTTTCTATTTTTCGCCCTTATAGATTCGCTCCGCCTCTTTATCTGGATAGCTGTGCAGTTCCTCAATGTGGCAGCTTGCTTCAACATGACAACACCAGTTTTGCAGTATAAAAATTTCGATCTGAGTTACGTACCATTCGCTGCCTCACCAGTCGCACTGAGCGCTTTATATGCACTGAGATCAGAAGACATTTTCAGAGAAAACTAATCGAACCATCCACATCACCTTGGGAGCCAGGGATCCTGTTTACGAAAGACGATCGACACAAAAGGAAGGTGATTGTGGATTACAATTAAACTAAAAACTTATTCACTTACCACCGTGGTTACGCAATTCCAACGGTCGAGTATATGTTCGAAGACATCTCTCGGTATAATGTGTTCACCACTTTGGATCTTCGAAGTACGAATCATCAATGTTCTAATAAAAAATAAGACAGAAGAGTGGACCCCCTTGTGACTCGCGGAAATCTCTACCAATTCTGTGAGAATTAAGTCAATGTAACCGACGAGGTCGCCTGTTTTCAGAGGACGCTCGACTGCACAGTAAAACCGGGAAGTTCGACTAACACATACGCTTGTGTTGAAAACATTACAGTCTGCCACCGAAATCAAGATCGTGTTGATGAAACTTCAGAAAAGTATCATAATGTGGGACAAGAATGCAGCTTGACACTCAGCAGAAGTAAGAACGTCTAATGGGTAAACGAAGTTCGTTTGTTCGGCTATTCAGTCATAAACCTAGTACTCAAACCTGATTCTGAACGATTTAAACGACTGCAACACCGTTAATCAACCAGCACTGATCTCAAGTCCCAAAAACACACTATCGGAACGTTTTCTTGGCAGCCAAAAGTGATTAGACATTTTTTGGTGAAATGCATTCCCACTGTACACAACACCACATTCTCTGTTCCCAATAACTAAATACGGTCGTTCGATAATCTCAATAAAAGCGAGAAAAGTTGCAGTTACTACCGTGAATCATGAAACACCGCTAACAGACGAAACTGACGGCTCAGACGTAGTAAGTGCTGCGACCTTGATTCAAAATGATCGGTCAAGGGCAGTCTTCTCAAAAATGGCGCTGTTCATCGAGAGAACACTCATCAGTTGGCATCATCCTCATCCTCATCATCATCAAAGCAGCCATGAGCCTGACCAAAAGGTACTGTGGCTCGGGCTGCCGCTCACCTCAACAGTGACGTGGAATATCCTAGAAGACGCTACTAAGACGGTTGAAAATTAATAGAAGTCTAAGCTGAAGAACTAGAAATGGTATGGATGCAGGTACGCCATTGACTGCGACACGCCGCCATCTCGGATAGCGTCTCTAACCGACGGTTTGAGTGATCACTCATCAGTTGAAAAAGAGGTGTATGCAAACGTAAACGTTGTGAGGAGTGGAGTATATTAACTTCTGGACAGTCACCTTCAGCGATCAACGACCAACGTGTGGTTGCTTTCATATGTACCGGTCATTACGAAGGAAAAGTGAAAACGATAAATACATTCATGGCTCTGGAAAGGCAGCCGTACAGCAAATGCCTTGTCCCGAAACCGCAGTTCAACTAATCCAATTTGGATCTCAAATAGCTGCACAACCGTGTCATCCCGGCATTAAACGAACGCCGCACTTCCCATGCAGTAAAACTGTTCCTCGTAAAATCCAGGACTATCCAATGTTTAATATGAAGTAAAACTAAACGAGTCCTTGCATTTTCTCTGTAATTTCATGTCCGGACTTGAGTACTTCTGAGGTAATTGACCGTTTTTGCCAACATTTTCCATCACCTGGCATTCCATCGTTCATTCGCTCGGATCGAGATTCCGCATTCACCTGGAAAGCATTAAAACCTTTCTGTACGAAAGAGGTGCTGCTACCAGTCTGCATGGTAATGGTCAAGTTGGGCGCCTTAATGATGCATTATAAAGAGCAATCATCCCAGCATTATCCTCTCGAGGCCTATTATGTAGCCTATGGAAGGTCGCTCTTCCTGAGCAGTTGCATTCAACCAGATCACTCCTGGTTAAACTAAAACTGACTTAACTCTACACAAAGGAATGATTTTGCGCCATCGTAAGTAAGCTTCAGGCGTTACTTTCCGATTGGTTGGTGGTCTTTAGATCTGCGGTAAAAAAGACCATACATGTCAGTCCAAAAAATGATCACGTGGAAGAGGAAGTACGTTTGCTAGGAAGTAAACCCTATCATGCAAACTTCTTTTCCTAATTGAAGAGAAGAAGCAGTCTTTCTCAGTCAGGATCAACATACTGAAATACAATCTGAAACCGTTAATGCACCGATCGCTGCTCAAGCCCACTTGAACAATGGAAATAACTTCAGGTACATAGGGCCAGAACTGACAACCGATCTTGATTCGTACGCTGCACAGGCCCCGGAAAATCAGCCAAGTGTCAGTCTATTCTGCAAGACATCTCACGCGATCGCCTGACTTAAGAAATCGCGGAAAATAGTCCTTAATCCGGATAATGCACCTCATTTTGTGTAACCTTTCTCAGCGCAAGTCCCGCAAGTCTTCCGTGCGTTTTCATCACTACTGTAGGTGCAGATATTGTGAGCTGGAGAGAATTACGTGCGTTACCTTTTTCATAAACGCTCACGCTACCTGTCGCACGCGTCTCATAATCACCATCATCGTCATCAACATGGACAGCAACACATCAGTGGTTCACACTGATGCTTAACGGCCACACAACCTTCGATACTACCCGGTCATTCATACCGCAGAAGGGGATTAACTTGAAGGACCTCACCCGGAATATCTGACTCAAAGTTTGAGGTGCGAGACAACTGAGCAGTCTTCTTGGGGGACCCCACCCGGAGCCAATGACTCAAGGATCTGACTCACTTGGCAATGAGAATCTTGCCTATCACGAGGGCGCAGTGAATAAGACATTCATCATCAACATCATAGACAGCAACACATCAGTGGTTCACACTGATGCTTAACGGTCAAACAACCGCGAAGAAGAATAAGCAAACCCTGTGTAGAAAGGGAGAAGAAAAAAGGGAACACGAGGGACCTAACTACCAAAAATAGCTTCGTCTATATTCAGACATTCAACATCAAGGTGCCTACACCTTGCAAACAAACAACCGAGCTGTAAGTGAAAGTAAGGCGTCATCAGCAAGACAGCTTCCTTACGGCTTTCACTGCCCCGCATCATTAAGTGCACTCACTTCAGACAACTCGGCCAAACAACGACAACATTCACGCCACTGAGCTCGATTAGCCGCCATCTCACCTAACGTCTCAAGCCACCGACTCTGTGAGTCGCGAGGGCCCCAGCCCGGGAGACGAACCCGATCTACAGTGGCCAACCCCTTCGTGAACGATTTCATTTGTCTACGCCAGGTCATCATCTGTCCACCTCGCACCTTGCGCCAGTCGGCCGCAGCGTCGGCAAACAGTGCTCGGTGTGGCAAACGACTAGCTGGCATCCTTAGTACATGACCTAACCATCTAAGTCTGTGCAAATGTAGTGACTGAACAAAAGAACTCGTTTGACAATCAGTGCCAAACACCCGCTTCCTAACCTCCTCGTTGCTTACTCGCTGGTGCCACCCGATACGAGCGATTGAACGCATCTTAATATTGTGTTTATATTTACTGACTATTATTCTGCAATACATGTCTTATTGTACGCTGAACAGTCCTCAATATTTGGACTTTGCTTTAAACATGATTGTCGTATTTGTCACGAAAGGGAAGGTTGTTCCAATGGCTAATGAATTACTGAGAAAACTTAGTGAGAATATCAACGAGTGACCTTGATTCGAACCCGCAAAGCATAACTATCCGTAATCAGCCATTGAGATAAATGACCATTCTAGAAGTCTCATAGCAGAGAAGACAAGTACAAACAAATTATGTTACGGTGGAGTCTACAGGTTCATAGGACAAGTATCAACAATATCAAGTCAAATTCGCAGGAGATATCCACTGGAGCCATAACCAGTTTGGTAATCCCTCACTGAAAGCACGCAGTGGTGACTATTAGGTTGAAACCAGTATATACAGCCTGAAATGCATACTTGAGCAGTGATCCTGCACGTAACCTGCGGGGCGTCCGTGTATATATATATATATATATATATATATATATATATATATATATATATATATATATATATAACAGAAATAAGCACAGCTCCACGTATGATAGAGCGAATAACAAAAACTGAATTTATTCAAGATCTAGTCATCCCTTGGGTGTCGCAAACCGTACTTATAGGTATTCTGAGTCCCCTGCTCCCCAAAAGAAAGTGTTGAGTCGGCGAAGTCATGCCTCATCAGAAATAGTATAATGTCTCAGTACTAAGTAACTGCGTGACCGTTATGCCAATCTTTCTAGCCGCCCCCGGGCTTTGAAAATAGGATTTGAAGGACCAAACTGTGGGTGAGTGTCGGAAAAAAAAAAATCCGCGATAGAAGATCACTTTAGGAGTAAAGGTGTTAGGAGTAACCTTATTGGAGGTCTTCTATCAAGCAGCTTCCGTAATCAAATGGTGATTTTATCATAAACGAGGGAACCTGCGTAAGCACCGACAGTGAACAATCGTATGATGGACAAACATCCGCTCGGGTACACCAGGTTTTTAAACTATACAGCAAGACGGATAACACAGATGCAGAATGCGTCAACTTTTTTCCTATGAAGAATCACGTCTTCCCATTGCTTCAGATAACACAAACAAGCAATATCTACTTTGGTTTTTAAAACTCGAGTACAGATCGCTTCGTCGGCAGCTATATGAACACTTGCGCAGTTATTCGCGTTATGACACGTTCCATCAGACGTGATCACAAGCACAAATTCATTGGACCAGTATAATGAGCTGTTAGTGATCAGCCACAGAATACAACGACGACATTGCCGTGATGCAGATCGCTAAGCTTTTCAGGTGAGAGAAGGCACACTGGAATAATCGCCTTCCACTGTTATCCTTAAGATATCGTGCACAGTAAAGTTAGGGGAGAAGCGTAATATTTCAAAATTTGCTGAGCAACACCGTTGGTCAAAAATGTACCTCGCAATCACCCACCGGCTGAAAAGTACGTCTGTGAAAGCTTGAATGAATTTAAAACAGCAGTCGAACATTAAATCCGACAGAAGAAAAGATTGTAGAACAGTTCTATAAACAGAAACAAATGTCTTACAATTTTCTAGGAATAAAACCCACATTTGTCTGTTTGTCGTTTTGAGGTTTTGGTGTTTAACGAAAAGTGAAAATCTAGCACCTCCAAGGTCAGTGAAGAAACCGGCTTGCTGTTGTTATTTCGATCTCTAGAGGCGAACAAGTACTGCAAGGAGCCAGGATGGCTTAAATAATTGACACAGTAAAAACCAATTATGCCTTGGTGACTAAAGTAAACAGTTTATAGGTCCTTTTTGAAAAAGCAGATAAAAGTAAACGTGCGCCGAGTCTTGGAAACAGAGTACTGCGGCCGTGTTTTACGAATACGGTGAGTTTACAGTTGGCTGGGTAGCATCGAGAAAAATAAGTCGGGCGAAATCCGTCTGGACCGGAGCCCTGTGACGCTTAGCAGGTTGAACCATGTAGGATGTACAACAGCAATTATTGATTAAGGTGCGAGAACGAATAAATCTGCAATCAGCTGTGTTGATGACCGACTGAACTGTAGGTGGCAATGCCAACCGCACAGTTCCCAATATTCACATAAACCGTGTACTGGATGACCGGTTCCTTTACGGATCGTTCGGTTAGCAGGTATGTTTCGGATGGTCTGAAAGAGCTTTCAGTAGTCGTCACAAGACGTAGTATCCGTTGTCCTTACTTTCACTCACAGCTCGGTTGTTTGTTTGCAAGGTGTAGGCGCCTTGATGTTGTATGTTTGAATATAGACGTAGCTATTTTTAGTAGTTAGGTCCACTTCCCCTCCTCTGTTTTCTTCTTTCTTCCTATATAAGTTTTTTTTTTCTTTGTTCTTCGTGGTTGTGTGGCAGTTCAAGCATCAGTGTGAACCACTGATGTATTGCTGTCTATGATGATGATGATGATGATGATGATGTTCTCTGTGGACCACGTAGGGCTTTCAACTGTGAAGTCAGAAACAGTTTTTTGCACAATGTATCTCTCGAACACATTTCGCTGCATCTCATCAGGTACATACTGCAGTCTGTGGGTTTATATAGCAAAGTTCAGTGGCATTGTGAAGCCAAACAATCACACATACACATCCAGACCTACACACATCCAATACACATCAGTTACCAGGGCAATCTGGTACTGACGAACAAGTCTTTCTGTACGCAGAGGGGTGGCTTCCATTTGTTGATTGCTACCGCGATGGGTTCAGTGGCTCCCAAACCAAACGTCTACTTCCTTCTGCCTTACAAGAATGTCGACGTAACTCTGTTGAAAACCTGTCTCATGGCAGCTATGGGGTGAACGTTTTATGCAGCCCAACTGGTCATGTTGTTCACCACCACCCGAATCCCAACACCACCTCTGAAAACACCGCTACCGCTCAACTCCAAATCTTACGTCATCTATGAATTCTCGTGAGTGCCGGGCCACTTACATAGGCAGGACGGAGCGGCAGTTACGTAATCGGGTCAACGAACACATTCCAGTTTGGGTTCGCAAAACGCTCATGGATACCACAATGCCGGACTCAAGTCAGAATGTGACAAGTCACAAGGAACCAGCGTCATCGATCGCTCGACACTTGTTGACTTGTCGACCCAAATTGAACCTGGAGAAGGCGTTTCGGATACGTTACGCAACAAAAAACGAAGGCTTCTCCGGTTCGCGGAGGCGGTAGCAATTAACAAGTGATGGACACCCTTCTGCGTTCAGAAAGGCTTGCTCATCAGTACCAGATTGCCCTGGTAACTGATGCGCATTGATGTGTGTAGGTCTGGATGTGTATGTGTGATTGTTTGGCTTCACAATGTCCACTGAACTTTGCTATATAAACCCGCAGACTGCAGTATGTACCTGATGAGATGCAGCGAAATGTGTTCGAGAGATACATTGTGCAAAAAACCTGTTTCTGAATTCTGTGTGAATTTGTTACTGGAGAAAGATGTCTTGGATTTCACCGTTCTCCAGAATGATATACACGCACATTTACGGGCGCTGAGAGGAAACCCCACTAGCACAACTGGCAGCTAACGCATCCAAAGTAATCCGTGAAGCACTGGGATCACGTGTTCCATGCTTTTAGATCATAAAGATGACAGGTGCCAAAAATAGGGTCCCGAAGATCACTCAGGTATAAGATAGATCAAGGAAAGTTTTACCGAAGTAAACTATGATGCCAAGCAGGCGGTGCTACACTGTATACCAATGAGTAATTCTCACTAAACAGCAATCAACAAAGCGTTGGAAATCTCCTCGTACAACAGTCGCAAAGGTAGGAAGCTCATTTTTCTCTGTTGACGCGTACACAAAAACAAAACGTTTATATTTACACAACATCTAGGAAGAGTCTTTCTTTGCACGAATTGCACGTTTTGACGGGTTTTCCGGATGTCATCGGTTCATAGTGTAAAGTTGTTTCACGCCTGCCAGTGACGCGAATTAGTTTATTTGCTGCTCTTCTGGTGACAGAGGAAAGATAAGTTAGACGACTGTAAAATGTCCATATTTTCAAGGATTAACTGGGGACTGCACACATCTGCTTCTGAAGTGTTACCAAAACTTTGTGAGGATCAGAACAAGGATACACGTGTGCATACTTGTTACCGGTGACGGGAAGACATATCTTGACAAGTATTTCACTGTGTTGAGTTTCAGTTGCAGAAAGCTAAGATCACAGCAGTTCCAGGTTTTTAAGCCATCAGAATGAAGAGGGATGCGACACCCAAAAACAATCGAACACAATGCTTAACTTAAACAATACAATTCACGTATTCAATTGTTGTAGTCGATACACCCATGTTAAACTGGTAGGCTTATAAGTGACATCAGGCGTCCTGTTAAGTTTATCACGCCCATACAATGCAGCCATGTGATTACAGCTAACATCCAGTTAAATGCCTAACAAACTTGAAATAAACAGCACCGCTTCTGGCCTCCAGTATGCTTCCAATGAAGATGGGTGTGCAAGTTACGTAAGAGGAATTTGGCAGAAGGCCGTGCTGATGTACACGTTGGATCAAAGCAGCAAAAGGAGTTGAATGAGTCAAAGTGAATAAGGAGCAAAAACGACGGATTCCTACAGCGAATAATTTGTAAATTGTTCGAGTTTTAGTGTCAACGACAGTCTTCCCGCAAAAGCCACAACGTTGCACCTGAGTGTAACATACCACATTATCTGTATCCTTCATATTAACACATACGCCAATGCATGTAGGTTATGACTTCTCATGACCCCTTGGTTTCACATCAGCAGCCACGCAATATGGATAAAATAAACGGACTATTTGACTGTACATTCATATTTAAGCCACCGAGCGTCAAACGTCCCAAAGACTGTACAGCTTACTTAAGATAGCGCTGTTGCTGACTACAGTAACATGGTTGTAATCTGTAGTAGTAAACTGCGCTGGAAAAGCGAGATGAATTATTAGCCTGTCGGCATAAAATGAGTAAGTACTTAAGCAACAGTCGAACAAGACATTCAGATTGTGTACCTGTGCACTATATTTAGTAACATTAAGCAATAGTTTAATCCTGCGGCATTCTTTAAAAACTCCGCTGCCATCGAAACGAACAAACCGACTGGATCCGGGTGAATTGGGTCTCCAACCTCCAAACCGTTAAAACCGGATCAGATCTCTCATCTCCCTCTTTCATTTCTGCGGGAGTTCCTCAAGGGTCAGTGCTAGGTCCTCTGTTATTTCTGATCTACATCAATGACCTTCCGGAGAATATTTCCAGCAACGCCCTCCTATATGCCGCCCGGGATGGAGGGGGGGGAAAAACCTTTGGGGGGAAAATTAACCATTCCACGTATCACCATGAGATGGCGGCAAAAAAGGGATTTGCCGCTCTTAGGATGATCAAGCGCACTTTTCTCCGCTTAGACAAGAGTGCATTTCAGACGCTCTACGGAGTTTTAATCTCTCTCTTTTCCTTCCTTCCCCCCTCCCCGGGGTTTTGGGGGTTTTTTTATTTTTGGTTGGGTATGAGAGACATATAAACTCCGTAGAGCGTCTGAAATGCACTCTTGTCTATGCGGGGGAAAGTGCGCTTGATCATCCTAAGAGCGGCAAATCCCTTTTTTGCCGCCATCTCATGGTGATACGTGAAGGTAAATTTTAGGTCATCGGCATATAGGAGGGCGTTGCTGGAAATATTCTCCGGAAGGTCATTGATGTAGATCAGAAATAACAGAGGACCTAGCACTGACCCTTGAGGAACTCCCGCAGAAATGAAAGAGGGAGATGAGAGATCTGATCCGGTTTTAACGGTTTGGAGGTTGGAGACCCAATTCACCCGGATCCAGTCGGTTTGTTCGTTTCGATGGCAGCGGAGTTTTTAAAGAATGCCGCAGGATTAAACTATTGCTTAATGTTACTAAATATAGTGCACAGGTACACAATCTGAATGTCTTGTTCGACTGTTGCTTAAGTACTTATTCATTTTATGCCGACAGGCTAATAATTCATCTCGCTTTTCCAGCGCAGTTTACTACTACAGATTACAACCATGTTACTGTAGTCAGCAACAGCGCTATTCTAAGTAAGCTGTACAGTCTTTGGGACGTTTGACGCTCGGTGGCTTAAATATGAATGTACAGTCAAATAGTCCGTTTATTTTATCCATATTGCGTGGCTGCTGATGTGAAACCAAGGGGTCATGAGAAGTCATAACCTACATGCATTGGCGTATGTGTTAATATGAAGGATACAGATAATTTGGTATGTTACACTCAGGTGCAACGTTGTGGCTTTTGCGGGAAGACTGTCGTTGACACTAAAACTCGAACAATTTACAAATTATTCGCTGTAGGAATCCGTCGTTTTTGCTCCTTATTCACTTTGACTCATTCAACTCCTTCTTTTGCTGCTTTGATCCAACGTGTACATCAGCACGGCCTTCTGCCAAATTCCTCTTACGTAACTTGCACACCCATCTTCATTGGAAGCATACTGGAGGCCAGAAGCGGTGCTGTTTATTTCAAGTTTGTTAGGCATTTAACTGGATGTTAGCTGTAATCACATGGCTGCATTGTATGGGCGTGATAAACTTAACAGGACGCCTGATGTCACTTATAAGCCTACTAGTTTAACATGGGTGTATCGACTACAACAATTGAATACGTGAATTGTATTGTTTAAGTTAAGCATTGTGTTCGATTGTTTTTGGGTGTCGCATCCCTCTTCATTCTGATGGCTTAAAAACCTGGAACTGCTGTGATCTTAGCTTTCTGCAACTGAAACTCAACACAGTGAAATACTTGTCAAGATATGTCTTCCCGTCACCGGTAACAAGTATGCACACGTGTATCCTTGTTCTGATCCTCACAAAGTTTTGGTAACACTTCAGAAGCAGATGTGTGCAGTCCCCAGTTAATCCTTGAAAATATGGACATTTTACAGTCGTCTAACTTATCTTTCCTCTGTCACCAGAAGAGCAGCAAATAAACTAATTCGCGTCACTGGCAGGCGTGAAACAACTTTACACTATGAACCGAT
The DNA here is from genome assembly GCA_014220965.1 of Paragonimus kellicotti. Taxonomy (NCBI): domain Eukaryota; kingdom Metazoa; phylum Platyhelminthes; class Trematoda; order Plagiorchiida; family Troglotrematidae; genus Paragonimus; species Paragonimus kellicotti. The sequence continues at coordinate 4,887 of LOND01008968.1, read as the reverse complement.
GACATCCGGAAAACCCGTCAAAACGTGCAATTCGTGCAAAGAAAGACTCTTCCTAGATGTTGTGTAAATATAAACGTTTTGTTTTGTGTACGCGTCAACAGAGAAAAATGAGCTTCCTACCTTTGCGACTGTTGTACGAGGAGATTTCCAACGCTTTGTTGATTGCTGTTTAGTGAGAATTACTCATTGGTATACAGTGTAGCACCGCCTGCTTGGCATCATAGTTTACTTCGGTAAAACTTTCCTTGATCTATCTTATACCTGAGTGATCTTCGGGACCCTATTTTTGGCACCTGTCATCTTTATGATCTAAAAGCATGGAACACGTGATCCCAGTGCTTCACGGATTACTTTGGATGCGTTAGCTGCCAGTTGTGCTAGTGGGGTTTCCTCTCAGCGCCCGTAAATGTGCGTGTATATCATTCTGGAGAACGGTGAAATCCAAGACATCTTTCTCCAGTAACAAATTCACACAGAATTCAGAAACAGGTTTTTTGCCCGATGTCTCTCTCGAACACGTTTTGCTGCATCTCATCAGGTACATACTACAGTTTGCGCCTTTATATTAGCAAAGTTCGGTGGCCATTGTGAAGCCAAACAATCACACATACACATCCAGACCTACACACATCAATGCACATCAGTTACCAGGGCAATCTGGTACTGATGAACAAGTCTTTCTGTACGCAGAGGGGTGGCTTCCATTTGCTAATTGCTACCGCCTCCGCGAACCGGAGAAGCCTTATTTTTTGTTGCGTAACGTATCCGAAACGCCTTCTCCAGGTTCAATTTGGGTCGACAAGTCAACAAGTGTCGAGCGATCGATGACGCTGGTTCCTTGTGACTTGTCACATTCTGACTTGAGCCCGGTATTGTGGTATCCATGAGCGTTTTGCGAACCCAAACTGGAATGTGTTCGTTGACCCGATTACGTAACTGCCGCTCCGTCCTGCCTATGTAAGTGGCCCGGCACTCACACGAGAATTCATAGATGATGTAAGATTTGGAGTTAAGTGAAAGCGATGTTTTCAATGGTGGTTTTGGGATTCGGGTGGTGATGGAAAACTTGTCCAGTTGGGCTGCATAAAACGTTCACCCCATAGCTGCCATGAGACAGGTTTTCAACAGAGTTACGTCGACATTCTTGTAAGGCAGAAGGAAGTAGACGTTTGGTTTGGGAGCCACTGAACCCATCGCGGTAGCAATAACAAATGGAAGCCACCCTTCTGCGTACAGAAAGACTTGTTCATCAGTACCAGATTGCCCTGGTAACTGATGTGCATTGATGTGTGTAGGTCTGGATGTGTATGTGTGATTGTTTGGCTTCACAATGTCCACTGAACTTTGCTATATAAACCCACAGACTGCAGTATGTACCTGATGAGATGCAGCGAAATGTGTTCGAGAGATACATTGTGCAAAAAAACTGTTTCTGACTTCACAGTTGAAAGCCCTACGTGGTCCACAGAGGACATCATCATCATCATCATCATCATCATAGACAGCAATACATCAGTGGTTCACACTGATGCTTGACTGCCACACAACCACGAAGAACAAAGGAAGAAAAAAAACTTATAGGAAGAAAGAAGAAAACAGAGGAGGGGAAGTGGACCTAACTACTAAAAATAGCTACGTCTATATTCAAACATACAACATCAAGGCGCCTACACCTTGCAAACAAACAACCGAGCTGTGAGTGAAAGTAAGGACAACGGATACTACGTCTTGTGACGACTACTGAAAGCTCTTTCAGACCATCCGAAACATACCTGCTAACCGAACGATCCGTAAAGGAACCGGTCATCCAGTACACGGTTTATGTGAATATTGGGAACTGTGCGGTTGGCATTGCCACCTACAGTTCAGTCGGTCATCAACACAGCTGATTGCAGATTTATTCGTTCTCGCACCTTAATCAATAATTGCTGTTGTACATCCTACATGGTTCAACCTGCTAAGCGTCACAGGGCTCCGGTCCAGACGGATTTCGCCCGACTTATTTTTCTCGATGCTACCCAGCCAACTGTAAACTCACCGTATTCGTAAAACACGGCCGCAGTACTCTGTTTCCAAGACTCGGCGCACGTTTACTTTTATCTGCTTTTTCAAAAAGGACCTATAAACTGTTTACTTTAGTCACCAAGGCATAA
>LOND01008967.1:0-14945 GCA_014220965.1 Paragonimus kellicotti | reverse complement strand
ATTATTCAGAAAATTACTATTGCCCGTTTAGCTAAAGAACCCAGATACTAATTGAGCTATCGAGCGAGGTCCAGTTAAGAACTATTCATTAAACACCCTCCACTTCCAATTGTGAACAGATAAACTAACAGTTTTCTTAATTACCCGATCGTGCTTGCTACACATAAGTTCTGATAAAAGTTTGACAAAGCTCATTATGTCCAATTGCTAATGGTTGTCTTTGTTCTCCAGTCGGAAATGGCTAGCTTATGGAACGTCATGATTGTTCAGAATCAGATAATAACCAGTCCAACACTTTTCCCTCACACTCCACAGTTTTATCCATCTGCCGTTTCTTTAGTTCCTCATTTCAAACAGTACTGTCAACTACTTTTGTCCGTTTCAAACCAAGAATCTTTTACTTACCAAGTACTCTATTGGAGCCTCGTTATTTTTTGAAGCTCGTTGGCTGTGCATTCCTTACTAAGATCGAGGTTTGACCTCAGGCTACGTTTTTATGACGTGACCTTGCCAATCACTGTGCCAGTTACCCACATTAGGCAGGACCGAAACATCGTAGGTCTTATCCATCAAATGTGAGATTAACAGGGACAACGATTCCAGCGATATACTTGTCAGTTTCCTTTGCTAACTCGGGACAACTTTACCTACTTATTAATGTAATGGGTAAAGTAGTTCTTATTCCGTCGATTTTTATATGCATTTCCTGTTTTCTGATCTGATTCTCGCTTTGTTATTGGACTACATTCACGACACCATTTGCTATTTGTTTGCCACCGTTCGTTATACTACCTCTTCGTTCTCAGCAACTTAGATTCCTACCGATCACTCTCGAGGAACTCTAAAATGATGCGTGGTCCATCCATTACGCAGTAACAATAGCTTCCATGTGGATACATAAACTCAGTCATTCTATGGTGGGTTGTAGACGTGTATCAAAAGTGCTCCGTCTTGGCAATCAAAAAAATCAAAGGACAGAAATTTATTACTGTAAAAAAGAGCTGTCTGATTTGTCAAGAGAGTTAGCTTTTCATTTTTGAGTTTAATCTGTATAAACAGATTAGTTGAAAGTTCAATTCTGGTACTGCTGTTGTTCAGAATACACAAGTGAACTTCAGATATTCTCCATAACTTCAGTTAAGTTTATTAATGATATGATGTTTTGCTGCATTCAGTAGACTAGTCCGTCGGACTCGAAAACGAACTTTCAAGTTCGATCACGCCCAAGAGCGACATCCATTAATTGTCACCGTTACCAACAAAACAATACACGTTGTCGAAACCTCACTATGTTGTTTCGTTTAACAATGGATATTATAGCGGGGAGTTTTTGTTAAAACTCTAACTAAGGTTGTCTCAAACTTGATAGGCACGTATGACCGCTCTGTGGTTTTATCAATTTAGTTATCGCACAAGCTTTTAAGGCATGGTGTCGCATGCCAGCCGATGTTCGTAAATGAAGCTTGAAAAATTTTGTTGCCGTAAAGTAGATTAAAGATGCTGCAACCATCTCGTTTCGAGCCTGCTTGTTACGATAATGAGGTCAAATGAATGTGAGCTAGCACCTCAAAAAATCCGTTTTCCAGCCAGAAAACTTACATACGAGTATGGTAATCCCAACACGAGATATCGAGTGAACTTAGAGTTGATGTCACTAGATGAACAATCATGTAATTGATGTTAAATTGATTAGACTACAGCCTCAGGTTCGTATAGCGACAAAAACGCACGGGTAAGCGATTGCTGTTGTGATTATTGGGCCAAGGTGGCGAGGAGATTAGAACATTTTTAAAAGTATTGAACTAAAGGAACTCATATGAACAAAAGTTAGGCTTCGACTAGAATTGAAGCAGCGAGAAAAGCAGTATGCGTAATCACAGGCACCCTTTCACTAGCTAAGTTACGAAACTAGCCTGGAGCTTGAACCGAGTCCAAACTTGAATTCAAAAACCCAAAGTGGCTTCGTAACTCAGCTAACGGCTGCCAAGGGTACACGTGCTGTTTTTGTCTCTGGCTTGAATTATAACCGAAATTTGCGTTCTTCACAATTGTCTTTTCTAGAATTGATAAATATGCCAGACTAATTATAGGACATATAATGTGTTTGGTTAGTTGCCTGATTACAATAATCTCAATTGTGCAGTTGGTTCCCAACTGACCTGCACTTAAGTGAGGTTTCTGTTACCCGATAGACCGCCTCCGTGAAATTCAATAAATGTTCAACTGAAAAACATTATCGGCCAGATGAACACAGATAGCGCTGCCGAAAGCTTGTTTTATTATAACTCAACTGACGACTAAATCTGCTTGGAAAATGTTCCAACACTGAACCAGTAAAACGTGCCCCATAGGAACTGTTGAATGGACGGATGTACAAAAATTTAGAATACGATATGAGACTGTTGTTTTGATGATCATCACCAACACCAAAAAAAGAACTTGCTCAGCAGTCAGTACCAAGAGCCCGCTTCTCAAAGTTCCATTTGCCTGCCCGTTTGTGCCCGCTGATTGTATCTCTCTCTCTTTTCCTCCTTCCTCCGCGTTATATTTTCTACTGTTATTTGTTCGGATTGTCCCATCCAGACTTTGTCGTGTCTTCTGTTGTTTGTTGTTGTTGGGAGAGGATCATCAGCGGGCACAAACGGGCAGGCAAATGGAACTTTGAGAAGCGGGCTCTTGGTACTGACTGCTGAGCAAGTTCTTTTTTTGGTGTTGGTGATGATCATCAAAACAACAGTCTCATATCGTATTCTAAATTTTTGTACATCCGTCCATTCAACAGTTCCTATGGGGCACGTTTTACTGGTTCAGTGTTGGAACATTTTCCAAGCAGATTTAGTCGTCAGTTGAGTTATAATAAAACAAGCTTTCGGCAGCGCTATCTGTGTTCATCTGGCCGATAATGTTTTTCAGTTGAACATTTATTGAATTTCACGGAGGCGGTCTATCGGGTAACAGGAAACCTCACTTAAGTGCAGGTCAGTTGGGAACCAACTGCACAATTGAGATTATTGTAATCAGGCAAACTAACCAAACACATTATATGTCCTATAATTAGTTTGGCATATTTATCAATTCTAGAAAAGACAACTGTGAAGAACGCAAAGTTTCGGTTATAATTCAACCAGCGACAAAACAGCACGTTACCCTGGCAACCGTTAGTGAGTTACGAAGCCACTTTGGGTTTTTGAATTCAAGTTTGGACTCGGTTCAAGCTCCAGGCTAGTTTCGTAACTTAGCTAGTGAAAGGGTGCCTGTGATTACGCATACTGCTTTTCTCGCTGCTTCAATTCTAGTCGAACCCTAACTTTTGTTCATATGAGTTCCTTTAGTTCAATACTTTTAAAAATGTTCTAATCTCCTCGCCACCTTGGCCCAATAATCACAACAGCAATCGCTTACCCGTGCGTTTTTGTCGCTATACGAACCTGAGGCTGTAGTCTAATCAATTTAACATCAATTACATGATTGTTCATCTAGTGACATCAACTCTAAGTTCACTCGATATCTCGTGTTGGGATTACCATACTCGTATGTAAGTTTTCTGGCTGGAAAACGGACTTTTTGCAGGTGCTAGCTCACATTCATTTGACCTCATTATCGTAACAGACAGGCTCGAAACGAGATGGGTTGCAGCATCTTTAATCTACTTTACGGCAACAAAATTTTTCAAGCTTCATTTACGAACATCGGCTGGCATGCGACATCATGCCTTAAAAGCTTGTGCGATAGCTAAATTGATAAAACCACAGAGCGGTCATACGTGCCTATCAAGTTTGAGACAACCTTAGTTAGAGTTTTAACAAAAACTCCCCGCTATAATATCCATTGTTAAACGAAACAACATAGTGAGGTTTCGACAACGTGTATTGTGTTGGAACGTGACAATACTATGTCGCTTTGCGACCGAACTTGAAGTCGTTTCGATGTCCGACGGACTAGTCTACTGAATGAACATCATATCATTAAGATGAAACTTAACTGAAGTTATGGAGAATATCTGAAGTTCACTTGTGTATTCTGAACAACAGCAGTACCAGAATTGAACTTTCAACTAATCTGTTTATACAGATTAAACTGGAGAATGAAAAGCTAACTCTCTTGACAAATCAGACAGCTCTTTTTTACAGTAATAAATTTCTGTCCTTTGATTTTTTTGATTGCCAAGACGGAGCACTTTTGATACACGTCTACAACCCACCATAGAATGACTGAGTTTATGTATCCACATGGAAGCTATTGTTACTGCGTAATGGATGGACCACGCATCATTTTAGAGTTCCTCGAGAGTGATCGGTAGGAATCTAAGTTGCTGAGAACGAAGAGGTAGTATAACGAACGGTGGCAAACAAATAGCAAATGGTGTCGTGAATGTAGTCCAAAACAAAGCGAGAATCAGACAGAAAACAGGAAATGCATATAAAAATCGACGGAATAAGAACTACTTTACCCATTACATTAATAAGTAGGTAAAGTTGTCCCGAGTTAGCAAAGGAAACTGACAAGTATATCGCTGGAATCGTTGTCCTGTTGATCTCACATTTGATGGATAAGACCTACGATGTTTCGGTCCTGCCTAATGTGGGTAACTGGCACAGTGATTGGCAAGGTCACGTCATAAAAACGTAGCCTGAGGTCAAACCTCGATCTTAGTAAGGGAATGCACAGCCAACGAGCTTCAAAATAACGAGGCTCCAATAGAGTACTTGGTAAGTAAAAGATTCTTGGTTTGAAACGGACAAAAGTAGTTGACAGTACTGTTTGAAATGAGGAACTAAAGAAACGGCAGATGGATAAAACTGTGGAGTGTGAGGGAAAAGTGTTGGACTGGTTACTATCTGATTCTGAACAATCATGACGTTCCATAAGCTAGCCATTTCCGACTGGAGAACAAAGACAACCATTAGCAATTGGACATAATGAGCTTTGTCAAACTTTTATCAGAACTTATGTGTAGCAAGCACGATCGGGTAATTAAGAAAACTGTTAGTTATCTGTTCACATTGGAAGTGGAGGGTGTTTAATGAATAGTTCTTAACTGGACCTCGCTCGATAGCTCAATTAGTATCTGGGTTCTTTAGCTAAACGGGCAATAGTAATTTTCTAAATAATTGTTGAGATGCCAACTTAACCCCCGACTGCCGAATGACAAACAGGATAACAGATTACGGACAGTGAATGAATTAGTCCAACAATCTGCATTCATCAGATGGAACGAAGGTTGAGGTTTTATGCCGAAGTGCGCACAACGGTCTGCCTTGATTATGCTAACATTGATTAGCTGACTGAAGTCCCGTCCATGCCACATACGTTTGATTTTCCGATGCTCACTAGTCTGTGAGCAGTTCCACAGCTTCCGGTAAAATATGCAGGATATGCGAAACTCTTCTGCTAACTTAGTTAATACTTCAAGTAAGAGTGAGGGAGGGTAACCAGAAAGAGCGATGGACGAAGGTTTACAAGCATGCCAGTTAGCTAACATTTGTGTTCGGAAACAAGGTATCACAGGAACTGATGAAAGTGACTAGAAGCGTAAACGGCTTGCGTGTTTAAAACTCAGACGGATAGTTCACGTTAACGCCATGAATATAATGCGCTGAACGATGTGAATTGAATATAAAATCTTTGAACAATACTCCGTCCACTGAATGTTACCACTGATCTCAGTTGCTCTTATGTCACAGGCAACTAACACGTCTCTCCTGTGCTCATAAGAATTGCGTAGGTTGTTTGAAATTCCGTTTGTAAAGTACTGTATCCTTCATTAGGTTCCTAGCCACAAGTCTTACTCAGAGGTTCTAATTTGAACACAAAAACTGACTCAGGCGTCTTTCTGAAAGGTCAAGTATTGTACAGTGATACTTGGAACGAGGGTTAAAACGATATGAATATCGCTCAACAGGTTGCGGATGTTATTGTTTCGTCATATCTTTTTGCCTGCCTAACAAGTTATAAGTTAATTACATAATCCATTTGTATTTCGTCCTTTGACCTGAACTTGCGTGTTTAGCCAACTACTTGCGGAACTACTATGGTTTGCTTTAATTCTAGTTGGGGTTTGCGGAACCGCTGGATTTCTTGAACTGGCTAACCCACAGTGGCTCGATGTAATTCAAAGTTGGCAAGCTGAAAGTGGCTGCTATCACAAATTTGACGGCGAACAATTCAATCCGGAAAATTTTAGACCCGGAACCTACGGAAAATCACGTCGGAAACGCGCTGAAGAGCTGCTTTCATCTGGTGACCAACCTTGTTTGGCCCACAGAACCTCCGTTGCACTTGTATCTCTGAACACGTACATGACACTACTAATCGAATCAGAATATGGACGATAAAAATTAATTCAGCTGAAATTCTAGATATATTTCTGCTGTAAAATGTCCACAAATTCTTTAAGAAGCAGTTATAACAAGTATCACGTTCAAAACTTTCCTATGACTATGCTACTGCTGCTTGGGGTTTCTAGTGGTGATGGGGGGAATTAATCAACGTACTATCGGGAGAAAACCACAAGGACATTTTCGTCCCCTGGAATTTCTGTAATCTTCCTCGGCAACAAAAACTTTCTCACTGCCCAGTAAAATTGCGAATAGGCGCAAAGCAGTCACGATAACAAAAATTGGGCCAGAAATTTGAAATATTCTGGGTTCATGAAAATTACATTGGTAAAAATCAAGCAGCTTCACTACAAATAAAAAGAGACACCAACATTAAGGCAATTCCGACAAAGGTCGTTTTGTGCGAATTGCTGGGTTCTGCCTCCATTGGGGCGTGCGGGACTTAAGCTGGCATATTCGATTTACTTTATCACAATTTGCTCAAGTACAGCGGTCAATCCCAAACGCGTCCACTTACCTATCTTTGCTGTTACGATGTATGTGGAAGTGTCAGTGTCAGTTCTCGCTCGGTCATCTCTCGTTGCATTCGCGTGAACGTTATTTGGGTATAGTCGGTCCATTTAAATTAGTTTTCCTTTCTAAGGGGTTCGCACAATGTTGATGTAGTGTGGTGCACATTTTCTAACTGACTTTGGGTATTACATACATGCTTGACTAGAAACTCGTCTCAGCTGCGTGCCGAGACACTTCAACGCCACGGACACTACTGACTTTGTAATATATCAATTCCTGGCTGGATGACGGAATCTTACTTTCCACCTCACTTTTTGTTGTCCCAGCTTTCCACCATCGATGGATTCACCCAGTTGTGACTTATTGACATGAATCTGGAGTCCTGAGTTCTTGATTCGATTTAAGACAGCATCTAGGTGAGCGACATGTTCCCATTCATTGTTGCTGAATATCACAATATCATCTCAAAATACCGCCACAATATTCAGTCGTTTTACCAATTGAAGTACCATGCGTCGAAATTTGAAACGGTGCCCCGGATAGGTCAAGCGGCGTGCGCTTAAATTGGTATTGTTTATCGCCCACCGTAAATGCGGTTTTTCTCACAATGCGTAGGATTCACTGGCACTTGCCTCTATCCGGAACGTAAGTCCAGCATCGTGAACGACTTAACTTGCTGCGACTTATGAAAAAGATCAACGACAGACAGTAATGGCCCAACTATGTTTTGTGTAGTCCCATTCAGTCACATGGAAACTGCGCAAAAGCGATACTCCCCCTTGGACGTCTTTACCGGGAAAACAGGCGGATTCACGGACTGTTGACTTTTCGATAACATCCACATCCAGCATGTGTTGTATGTGAGTTTTCAATCCCTCTTCAAGATAAGCCAGCATCCTATGTGGTCGGTGATGTTTATCAAAATGTTCCAGTTGTTGATATTTCGTGTGCAATTTAGTTGCAGAATGCGTACCAATCATGGTCGTCCGTAAACATGTCCGCGTATCTTTTGACTCGAACTGGAGCAAGGGGGCTGTGCAAAGGGCGGATTTCAGCTGTGCGTACATAGTCGACGTCATCCTGTTGTTGTTTCGTAAGTGTCACAGAAACATGTCTGATTAACAGCTTTTGAGCTTCAGGCTCTGCTTGGAAAATGTTTCAACACTGAACCAGTAAAACGTGCCCCATAGGAACTGTTGAATGGACGGATGTACAAAAATTTAGAATACGATATGAGACTGTTGTTTTGATGATCATCACCAACACCAAAAAAAGAACTTGCTCAGCAGTCAGTACCAAGAGCCCGCTTCTCAAAGTTCCATTTGCCTGCCCGTTTGTGCCCGCTGATGCAAACGACGAAACGAGGATTTCGACAGTCAGCTATCTTAAAACGTTCCACGTCTTCTACCCTGAACAGCCATGTTTCGCAGCCATAAATTCATCCAGCCCTTATCGTTGTCTTGTATACGTGATCATTGAAACTCAGAAAGATACCTCTCTGTTTCCAGAAGTGTACAATGTCCGAACTTTATACTTCATCACCAGTCTCTCCACCGCCGCCATTGATCCAACGTCCCAATCGAATAAACCGGTCAACCGCCATTACCCAACAGTAGATCTACATCATCACCGCAATCTTGCACGGACAGTTTGCACTAAGAGGATGTAAACCGCATTCCAAAGTACTTGGTACACTGCGAAATAAATTCCAGCATTATCTGTGCTGCCTGGAAGTTGTTAGACAACACTATATCGTCAGCATAACCAAGACCAGTCAGTTTTCCACCAAAAGAGACGTCCACATTGGCATCTCGGGAGTGCCGCATTCAGTTTTCCATTCATTTAGTCTATGACGAAATTGAACAAAAATGGTGAAAGGGGACAGCCTTGACGTACGCCGCTCCTGGTGCTGAAACTGTCAGACAGTTCGCCGTAAACCCTAACCTAGGAATAAATCGCCAACATTTGTTAACGTAATTGGTCGGCCCACCATCGCGATCAAGCGACTCTAAAATGTAGGTCGATCCATTAAGGTCGAACGCACCTTTATAGGATGGGGAATGCAGCAACTGTTGATTGGCGGTGCACGTGGCGTTGCTGTAGAATTTGACAAAGTGAAAATTTGATTGACACTTCCTCGCCCAGAACGAAACCTTGCTAGTTCTTCCTTAATATCTGTCCCACGAGTTGTAGTGAGTCAACAAAGGATGACGGAGGCTAATTCCCTACGGTTTTTGCAAGAGCTCCGCATTTCCTTCATGAATATGGGACTTATGATTGAATAACCCCAGCTCAAGGGAATGTTCCGCGTCGTTCACAAAAGTTGAAATGAGTGAGTCAAGGGTTAACTTACGCCTCCCTACTTTCTTTGAAAAGTGCTGAGAAACAGATCATCTGGACCAGCAGACCTATTACGTTCGAGAGTCAAAACGCAACTGCGGGCCTTACTCTCGGTGGGTGGTGTTAAATCTACACTATAAGTTTGTGGCGACAACAAGGTTAGAAGTAGGAGACCAGCCAAGTTGGCTCTCACAGTGTTCTGCTTACCGCACTAACATTCCGGACTCAATATGTATAAGTGTGCTATCTGCCCACTGATTGTTTTAGTGACAGACGGTTGTCTATGACCAGAAGCACAGACAAGTTTGAAGAGAGTGTTGACGTTCCATGAAGCAAAAGCGGTCTCCACTTTCTTAACATTTTCTGTTAACCAGGCCTCACGTTCAGCTTCCTACTGATATCTCCTCTAAATTGTCAAATGAACTGCCAGGTGAATAGTTTGCCGTTTTCGGAATTTCAAACCACGAGCAGCGATCTGGTGCTATCCCAAACCTGCTAACTGAACAAGATCCAGCCTACCAAGATGGCCGACCTGGGCATTTGTATATCCGGCCAGAATGAGCATAATCAATCAACATGTCAGCCGAAGGAGAGCGGCCAGATCTAATTAGAAGGCGTCCTCCACGTCGATGTCACTACAGTCAGTTGGAGCATAGGCAGACACAATAAAAAAGTTTGTGGGAGTTTTGCGTCTAGGGCTGGCCTTGACAGGACCTGTCAGGCGGACGGCACAAAGTCTACTGTTAACAGTAATCCAGTATACCAATGCTGCCAAGTCACGGTGCTGAGAACTATACCTACTCCAGCCTGATCGGCAGCGGTAGCCGTGGATTCACCCAAAATGAGTAACCAGTATCGGTGCGGGTACTGTTATTTTCGTACTCCGAATAATGTCCGGGATTTTGGCCTCTGGAATGCAGCAAACATCGATATTCAACAAGTCTAACTGCTATGCGAGAGCGGCCTGCTGACCCTGCTGCTGTGCGAACGCTGAAAGCACTTTTAGTAATTCACATTCTAGGTCTAAGCAAGTGACGACGGACGCCTGAGGCTGAGTGGTAAGAGATGGGACTTACCGGCAAGTGTTATTATGAGTAGCTTATCTATTATGGGACCTGCACAGTAATCACCAGAACTGAAGTTTGGGAGTGGCCTGACAGCTAAATTTGATAGTACAGTAGGAGAACGGTCAATACTAGCATGTCTTTTGTCAGTCCGCCTTTCTGAATGCAACAGATACCGCAACCGGATTTGTATGGAATTAACAATGTTGTGTGTGGGCTGAGATACTGCCAGAACGCCCAGATCAAGACGGGAGAACGCTTACGATTCTCAACCCAAGTCTTTGGACCAAAAGTCTGTGCTGTAATGCAACGGATAGTGGCAGTTTACGCAAAAACTATTACATTTTCGGAAATTTCAAACTTTTGTAATCCCCTCCAACTGAAGGACCGGACAGGTTCATGTTTAGCGGACCTATACTTTGTGCCCTATGTGTTGGCTGTCCATATTTGGACTGATCATCCAGATGAGCAAGCCGTCACACACCGCGTTAAGGTCTGATCTCTTATTGACAATTTTGCATCTAATCGTTAATCAGTCAGCTATGTTACTACCTTTGAGCAACCTCCGGGTGAACCTAGGTCTCTAGTTTATTGATTACTTTCAAGTTTACTTAACGCCTCAGCTGCGTTCTTAGCAGTAGAAAACACCTGGTAAATCTTATCACCGGTGATACCATCAGTGAAATTTAGCTCACTGTCTGGTGTATTCATCAAGCACTCACTATATTCTTGGTTAGTCAACGGCTCACAAAATTTCTTTTCCGTTAGCAATTTAAAAGCACTGAAAATTAGCGCACTGATCTTTGAAGACACTATTGTGTGTGTATGTACACCATGCCAAACTGTTTTGCCTTCTCGTTAGTGTGAATGAACCTCTAAAAAGGTGAATTGGTTCTTGACCTCCTTCTCTTAAATGAAGATTGCTTTGGCGTTATGACTGAATGTGCCTAGAAGTGTTTGCAAGTTGGTATAAAATCTAGCAAGGATGAACAACTCACACACACACTTATCTACACTAATGACTGGAATTCCTGGTATGAGATTGAGCACAAGCGTAGTCGAACGTTTGTGCAGAAATATTTTCTAATAGGAAGCCTAGTTAGGATCTCAACGTCATACCATCTCTTAGTCATTGGAGTAAACGGTGAATTACAAATTCACGCCAAAGGTGCACCGGAGTAGAACACTTTCGGTTACAATGTACTGGGCCTTGCCTCATGCAAGTCGTACTTGGATGAAAATAACTTACTTCGACAACACTGTATATGTGATTGTAGATACCATATTCAATGACGACAGCTTTTTGAATTACAATTAGTGTTTTGTTTACTATGGACGAGTTAAAATGTATTACAAACGTTTGAGGGGGTAAGCACTTTCTGAATTTGTCTTAGGCATACGCAGAGCTAACCAGTCGTTAAATGTTCAATATCCCAAATCTAGCTAATGAACCTATGGTAAGTCGTACAGGCGATCACTGGTTGAAACTAATGAACGGGATTGCTCAAGAGTTGAGATAGTCATCAACGTTTCCTCATTCACTGCTTTGATGAGTATAATTCGATGTTCCATACAGAGTGTTGTTCGTTTCTTTGAATGGTCTACTTATGTTTTCATTGTGTGTAAGAGACCGTTCAGTTTTTAACGAGTCTATGATCATTATTCTGGAAGTGTTCAATCTTTCCTGTTCTTCAATCAAAAACCTTTTTGACATATGTGGGCGTCGGTTACATCGACAGCAGCTAACTGGCGTGGTTTGCACAATATAATTCACTGAAGTTCCGAATGTTCGGCATTCCTTCATAGGCAACAATACGTAGAATCAATATAAACGATGTGTCACCACAAGTTGTAAATGGAAAGTTTGCAAGTAGTCATTTGATTGACGCAAAGATTCTGCAAGTCGCCGGCTAGAACACAGACTGTGCGGTGACGAAGCCCAATGTTGTAACTTCGTTTGGTACCCATCTCCCACAAATCAGTTGAACAATGTGCGTTTCAGTTTTGCGGGCATTTTTAACATCCATTCTGTTACAACGAGAATTTTTAAGACTTTCAACGATTCCATTGCAATGAATATCAAGATTATTTATATTGATATGCTTCGATGCGACATTTCTTGACTTTTGTTGAGGTTCCCATACAAGATCTGCCAAAGATGTGTCGAGTTTTTACGTGGTCCATCGCGTTTCGGGTGATTATTCAAGAGTTGTTCGAAGGAGAGCACTTTTCACTGTCAAGGCTGTTGAAATCACACTGTTCATGAGCAAGTATGGTTTTGCGAACCTACTTACTATGATATATCATGAAACAAGAATCAACATGGTGTACACGATTAATACTAAAGATTTCAGTCAATAACTCGCCTGAGTCTGTGAACTGTTTAGCACTAGTCCATTTTGCATAACGCTAAAAGCTGACAGCTTAAAACTCTGGTTCATGATTTCAGTTTCGGCACTGTCTTGAAAATAATCAATAATATGGGATCACTAGCCCCAATTTGAGATCCATTCTCGAATCTGGTGCTAGGTAGAATGATAGCATCGCTGTTCAAAAAGCTGGTTGACTTGACATGGACACGATAATATCATCATATACATTACACCTGGTATGATTACTGATGGTTGTGTTGTAGCTATGTGAACACTTCAATTGAATGTACCATTTGTGACAAAACTGTTAGACAATAGCTCGAGGATGATGGTCGTTGATGGGATGAATACATTGCTAAAATGAAGAACTTTCTTCAGGTTGATAATAACTTTACATTAGATAAAACGGTTGCTAATCCACATTATTCAAAAATAGAGCTCAGGAAGGAAACAGGATGTTTCTTGAAAAACATTTTATTAACTAGACAACTGTGGGCTTTCATAACCAAAGCGGATCTCAGACACCGTGGATGTCTGTTCTACCGCAACCTCACAAGCTTAAAATGTTATTGAACCGACGCTACTTACAGTTATTCGGCTCAACAGAGGTGTTGAAAGATGTGTTTGGTTTAGCAAACTTGTTGAAGGAAACCAAAGTCAGCTTATATCACCTGGCGATTGCAGACGTTAATGTACTCATCGAAACACTCCGCTTGAGGAACGGCGTGAAAATAACCGTCACACAATTAACCAAAATATACGATTCGTTTTACCTTCTGTGGAATTAGAACGACTGCTTCTCTTGTGTATCATAAGCATAATGTTCATAGTTTAAAAAGAATTATTGTCGGATAAGGCGTGTAACAGTGGAGAGCCTCTTGGTCTTGTCCCGTCAGATAACTTGTGGCCGATTTCGGGAACAACCTTTAGACTACTTCCGAGTAGATGACTTCATATCATCAATGTGTAATGATATCAGTACTGATTAACAGTGAGGCAGACGGAGAGCTTTTGTAATCAGTCTTGTATTAAATGCTTTCCGTTATACCATTTTAAATTCAACAAGAGACTGATCGATTTATAACCTATTTGAACACCCATCAAATTACAGTAATACAGCTCAATCAGAAAACCCATTTACAAGAAGATTACGAGCACTACCCAGTATTTGAATTTGAAAATTTTGTGCCATTTCAGCCCGAGCGTACTCTGGTTTGTAATTTAGTGTGTAATACAAGGGAACTATCTGAACTAGATATTTTGCACTATAAACAACTGCACTAACAATGTATGTCATAGTTGAATGGCTATCCTGTGCATCCGTTGGATTACCCAGAGTATCTAACCTTGCTGCCACAAGACGTAACCGTACGCAAGCGTAGCGTTGCCATATAGCTGATCTACAAAATATTGATGTGACGGAACAATTGAGTCGGTGACTTTGAGAAACAGTCGGTCGAATATTGTAGGCGGTCTCAGTCACGATGTTTTATTTCAACCGCGGAGTATCAATTCTGTGGTAAAATTTAATACTACCTCCGAAAGTTGTCTTATTGTATTCATCAGGTTTAGTTTGTCAAGTCATCTACTCGGACAGAACAAAGTAGAGGTTGCGTAGTCGAGGATACTGCAGCATGCTTTAAATTGGGTTGGACGTTGTACGAAACAGGATCGTCGAAAACAGCGTTTCCCAACCAGTGCAACACAGGCAGCCAGTTGCCTTGGTTGACACTCTCCTGTTGACCTCTGGATATAAGGTCATCACGATCCCTATGTTTAGTCATTTATGTAAGCTACAATTTGCGACTGGTTGAATTCGTCAAGGCTATCACTGTTCAGGAATGGCAGTCGTCCCGGTGATCGCAGAAAGACATGGTCGTTTATCTCTATCTGTTTGTGTATATGTGATGTTGCACCGCTTTTTAAGAACCGTGATTTTGCTATATAAACACCAACGCTGCAATATGTATTCAGGTGCAGCGAAAGTCTCTTGGCCATCTCTTCTGGGGTCCAGTGTTTTTCACTTCTCTTTTCAAATCGATTTGTTGTGACACGCTCTCCGCAAACTGATCGATTAATGCGCAGTCTGGTGGACGTCTAACTAATAAGCTCTCTACATCAAGTCTGACCATCGGGTTCAATTCGAAGAATCTTTTCAAACGAACCAAATAAATATTACTTGCGCGTAGATTTCCAACACAGCGAAATTTCCCAAAAATGTTTCTCACATTGGAGTATAGATCTAACCCTGAATCCTGTACGGCACTTGAAAGGAGTTTGCCTGAAAACACACTTGGTGTAAGTGAGATGTGGTTAAC
>LOND01008954.1:0-10493 GCA_014220965.1 Paragonimus kellicotti | reverse complement strand
GGACAACGGCTTCAGTACCACGGCAACGAAGTCGATTGCGTCAGCAACTTTAGCCAACAGAGGGCAGGCGCGTGACTCTCGATTAACAACGTCCTAGAAAACGTCAACATTTTAGAATTGTGATTGCGTAACAGGACCATAAACGAAGTGACAGAGTCAACCACGTGACCTGTTACAATTAAGTGTTTCGCGATCGACGGCACTGAACTTCTGTTCGGGTGTTGGTATGCTGACCCGCGTTGAGTCATTGTTTGCATTAGCCACTTGGGCATATGCTCCGCCTTCCTCTCTCGTAGGCTTCGGTCCGTTCTGCCAATGTATGAATCATCGTAACTGCAGGTGAACTGGTAGATGACATGGGAGACAGAGTTTCCCGAGAAAGAACGATCGGGGTAGTGGAGACTAATCCAGCGGGCGGGAATTAACAAACGCAATTTCGCTTCGTGATAAATGCAGGTTTCAATATTCGATTTACATTGGTAATATTGTGGTTTTCTGTGTGTGGAAGGTTGATAAAACCTACATAACCGGATGTTTTATGTAATCGACTGATGTGAATAGACGAAGTGCTTGCACCTCGTAATGTATGTATTCGTGGTGTCTTGATGAACTGGATAAAGGGGACTCAATGTTTCAACTTCCTCCAACGAAGGCTCCTTGTGTGTATTACGCGTGGTTTGGATCGATTGTTAACGCTGAGGTGTAAAACGGTGATTGAACGAACGTGTATTAGTTTCTATGAGGGTGTATTAAGTCTGGTCGTTTACCACCAGAGTTCTTCAGGGGAAAACTATTGATCAGTAATTTTGTCAGACTGGCCATTTCGTACATCAACACGGCTCATGAAAATACTCACAGGTTTATTGATAACCAACAACGATTTGCTGCTATGCTAGCTGACCTTACTTTTGTATGTCGTATAAACTTCGAGAACTTTGCCAAGGATACCATCAAGAAAACCGCAGTCAAAACGCTTCAGTCTCCAAGGTTCGTTGGATCGTATCGCGAGCAAACCAGATTTCCCCAGTTATGCCTTGAAACTTCGACAACTTGTAAAGTATACAGTTTACGCAAGCACAGCTGGAAGTACTTTCTCTGGGCTTAAATACAAAATTCCATCAAAGAATGTTGACCAATTTACGACTCAGGTTCAGTTGGAAAACCTAAAAGAGTTGTCACCCACTTCGCCAGGAAGTACAGGTTGGTTTCGTGCTAAAATGGCGGATGTTTCGCGCCAGTTTCTATCATCACTGATTCGACAGCATAGTCGTCTACTCTCAACACATTATGAGGTCATAAAAAAACTGAGACAGATGCAGGACGTGGTATTTCTGAAACCAGACAAAGGTGCTGATATTGTACTCATGAATGAAATTGATTATGTAATTAGAATGCACACCGTCCTGGCTAACGAATGGAAGTTCAGAGCTGACCATAAGCTGGATAATAACATTGTAGTGGGGAATTTTTTTCGGAAATTCAGGGAATTTTCGCTGGATTGTTAAGTGAATGGGCTGGAGTATGAACTATTCATGCCATTCATGTGGCGTACACCAAGTTTGAGCGAATTTCCGAAATTGCACAAAACGGATGTTTTCCTGCGGCCTGTGCTTGCAATGAATGATTCAGCTAAGTATATACATGATCAATCCCAACTTTGATTGTTGTCATGTGGCGTTCATTCTTTTCGTTGTTTTGTTGTCATGCGCTAAATTTATATAACGTAATGTTTTGTGTGGTAGACTGATGAGAATAAACAAAATGCTTGCCTCCCACAATATCTATTTTCTTGTTATCATGTTCAATGGTAATCTGATGTTTCGAAGTGATTTGGTTAGTTTATATAAAAGAACTACATGGTATCATTTGCTGTTTTGTTAAGCAGGGGTGTCTATTTATTCTCCGGTCCCATACTCCTCCGCTTTTTCCATTCTTGCAAAATTATTGAGCAGTCTATTTTTCTCTAGTTTATGAGTTGCGTGTTTGTCACAAAGAAACCAATGTCATATGCTTCTTAAGGTTTTGTATCAACATCAACGTCTGAATGTGACATCCGGTTGCTGGGTTTTATCGGCAACGGCAACCTCATCATCCACGTGATTAATCGATACCACCGACAGGAATCTAATCTAACTGTGGTGGTTCGTGCTTCAGAAAGAAAGTTCGGAAACTCAGAAACCGCACAATCTACCTAGGTCGAATTTCTATGTGTAGGAACATGTTACTGTAAGTAATTTTGTTTACAGTTGCATGTTACACATTTCGTGTATTGATTTTGCCATAGCACTGACTACAGTTAAGTACTGTTTGTTATGTTATAGTGCCAACCACTGCGAATGGCAGTAAGTTCAAACTGCTAGTTTTCATTCAAAACAGGTAGACACTGGAGAAACCAATGAATGTGTCAGTTGCACAGTGTGCATGAGAGAAAGCATATCGGAGTGGTGAATGACGGTGGTGGCTTTTCATAACTGATTCTGTTATTATGGTATGTCACAATTTCTGTGCACGTGAGCAATATCTGTGAACTATTTTTGGAAGAATCGATAGACACACACATATATATATATATATGTACATAAGTATATATTTATATTTATCGTCACGTATTCAACAAGTGAATACATCCTTCACGATATGGGAACTGCACATTCTCATATATGTCGCTCCGTGTACTCGGCTATCATAGACATCACTAACGAAGTGTTGCAGAAACACAGAGACCAAGTAAGTGTATGCGTGTACGTGGAGATATTCAGTATCTTTTCTCGAATGGCAGCTTTCCCAATTGTCCCCGACAAAAAGGCGGGCACTGAAGCGTCGCATTTACCACTACGTCAGAATCCACATTCCGTCTAATTATTGCCGTCCAAATTGTGAACAGTTCAATAATTTTGAAATTACATCTGTACAGTTTTCAAATTTGAGGGCACTGGTTAACTTGGCTTATGCGAGAGCAGTCAGTAAACGCCCTGTATACCGTCGGGCACTCACAACATACGGGTCGACTTCAAACTTACGACAGGGTTCCGCTACTCGCGGATCACCTGTTTTGGAGACAGAGAGTGATGAAGGCAGCGTAAGTGAGGTGACGGAATCGTGTGGATAACTGCTCAATTTTGCAGGATTTGGAGGAGCTTGAACTTTCCAACCAGCGCGACGTGGACTACAATATCGGTAGGTCATCGACCTTGATCTTTTGTGTGCAGATATTTTCCGTGAGTACTTCCGTCTTAAAATTTGGTTTGTGATGCCTCCCTAAGTATCAAAATTTAGAAGAAGCATGTTTGTATTTCACCGTTCATGATGCTGTAGTTTGTCCAATCAGTTAGTTGTTAGTTGTCTGTCGCTACTGGGATTGTTAACGAGTGATAGGGAATTAAATTGTTCCTTGTTCATTGGTAGGAGTTAGGAGTCACTGACTGTGTGAAACTCCTCACTGTGTATCTCGGCACCGGTCGTTATGTATCCTTCTGCTCTCAACCTGTTATCGTTTTTGCGTCTAGGAACTGCTTGAAGTTGCCAGTATCATCATGCACATCATTCATCATCATCATCATCATCATCATCATCATCATCATCATCATCATCATCATATCAGCCATGAGCCTGACCAAAAGGTACTGTGGCTCGGGCTGCCGCTCACCTCAACAGTGACGTGGAATATCCTAGAAGAAAACGTTACTAAGAAGGTTGAAAATTAATTAAAGAAGTCTAAGCGGAAGAACTAGAAATGGTATTACATTCCAGCTAATAATCGCTCGTTGAGAAAGACAGTATACGGAGCGAATTCTTCTCGATCGTTGCCTGAGAACTGTAAGAGGACACCCTTCGAATTTTCCCTCATTTAAAAGAGGAAAATCTGCCTTGGGGTTTTCCTTCATGTCGTCACACGAAGTTTGGCATACGACAATGAGAGCCCCGCCGAATCCCCAGGAGCTCTGAGAACACATGTTCAGATGACCTAGAAGCCGTTTATACCAGAGGTTTCTCACTCCGAAAACCATACGCATGGTTGATCTCTGTATTCTTTCAAGTTGATTTACCTCACTTTGCGTGCACGACAACACTTCGATGTAGCGGTACACCAGTTTTGGACGGACATCAACGTTAGTTGAATGCCTCTAACAGAAGACCAGAAACTGTGTGTTTAATACATTATCTGACTGGCTCCATTTGAAAAGAAACTTTGTATTCCAGTTTATGCAGTTGTTAGCACTCAGCAATAGTGCGTATCTATGTCTCGATCTAGGGTACAACCCCAACCATCAAGACCTTTAGAGAAGTGTACTGATCACTGATACACGCCTAACGCTAGACCAGTGATTAACACAACCCCTCCTTACTACCATACTTGTCCGAACTCTAATTATGATTACCAAAATGATCCCCATCACTAATGGGTTGTAAAAGACAGAAGAATCTCTAGTTTAGTGCTTCCTTTCGAGGACGACTTACCGGAGAGTTTGCACGAAGGCCCAACTAGACAAAATTTGGTGATACAATGGTGTTCATTTCATAATAGATGATCACTCGAAGAAGGAAGTATCCTTCCGAGCAACTACAGTGTTCTACATTGGGATGACCTTCTAACCAACATAAATTCTCAAAGTAATGATAAAAATTGTTCCATTTTAATGAGCTCTGTTATTTCAACTTGAAGAGAAGCCCCAGTCTTGGAGGCAGTTAGTAAAGTCAACAGGACAGTCACTGTCTCCTCTGGAGTCGATGGGATAATCTTTGCATTACTCACGCAAACGTAACCGATCGTTCAGGTGTAGTAATTCGGTCGTGCCTAAGATGCAATCACGTTTTGTTGGTCTATTCACGGGTGTACGTATTGGACTTCGCTCTTAATTATAATCACATGTTTTACTGGTCTGATGAGGACCACAGAAGATGTGAAGTAACCACATGTGTTTCAGATCAGGACGATTTTTCATGACAAAACCTACAAAGTGAATTGGGTAATTATTAAATTAAACATGTTCTTCACTATAAAAAATTGATAACTATAACAAACTGTCTTTTGGTCCCACAGCTTTGCGTCATAACGGTGCTCCACTACACAGACAAAATTTAGAAGACCCCCCCCCCAGATGATAAACAGTTGATGTGACACATCAACTTCGCACAAAACTACACAATCAGTACACCTACAGACATCATGCCCTTAGCTGTTCTCGTAAATAAATGAAATCATACGCCATACTCCTTTGTGGTATAAACCATTATGGCCTAACGATCATCGCGCACTAGGCGGCACTACATTCAATCAGCGCAGCACATCATCACGACACCCAACGTGTCTGAACAGAGTTCATCCGCAGGTACCGAGACCAGCAGTTGTATTCAGCATTAAGCCCCTTTGTGTTTATCTGTAACCTTATCCGAGTATTACTCATTTTCGTTTGAACAACTCATGCAGAACTTAACGAGCACGTTATAAGTTGCTACTTACGCCACCGGCCAAATACTCAAACTGTCACCGCTATTTCGCTGTTTTTACGTCATTGATGCTAAGTACTTTACAAAAATATATGTAAAAAAAACAAGTGACAAACATGACGAACACAACCGAACATATCTTTTAGAATTACTGGTTTTCTATTTGAGCCAAATGGCTGTTTCTATTGTCACACCAGTCTATTACATGGGACTGACTGAGATGCGGTTTGCCACATATATATAATATATATGTATATATATGACATATATATCATTATAGCCATCGCAAAACGAGAATTCTCCTTCCTTGTGATAGTGTTTGTTATAACCCCGTTCTACACATTACCTGACCACTAGTCATTTTATGAACTGGTACACTGTTTATTGTGTCCAGAAACATTTGAGGATATTACGATAACGTAGCGAAGCGTTGACAGTTCTAACTAACTCGAGCCCAAGCATGACAACAGTGAAAATCAGTGTCACCTTTATTGACCTTTGAAAATTTATTCATGTGTTCGTTTTTTTAGATATCAAAGGGGTCCGGTTGAGTGTATACACACTCACCACAACGGTCCAGAATGCTCAGGTGGATAAATTGCCCATTTGTCCTATTTGCCTCGTGGATTATGAGGAAGGAGACCGTATCATAACGTTACCTTGCTTTCATGTCTATCACAAAGCATGTGTGCAATCGTGGCTTCACTCAGTGAGTTCAGCTTGACTCACCTTGTAAGTACTGTGCAAACCAAAAGTCTGAGCAGAGTGTTATGAATAAAATGAGAAAAAATGCACGTTGCATTAGTTTGCAGTTATTGTATGCTGTAAATTATAATTCAATACTGGTTGAACTGAACAAAATTTAGAAGTTTTACTTAGAAACATGTTTTATGATGTTGCTTGTGATCTAATTAATGGGCAACTTATTTAGTTAGGCGTACAATGGACATCTTCGGGGAATGAGAAACGTGTCCACCGTGAAGCACCTCTAATTCCACAAGTGAACTGCTTATTACTGTCTACGTTTAGGTACCCCGATGTATTTAAACAACCTCAAGGTCGTACTTAGCAAGGTAGGTAACATGTTTTGTCTGATAAAGTAGTCGGGGTGCAAGAATACATTTCCTTTGATACATAATGCACGCATGTCACTGTAGGAATGCTAAGTCCCCTTTACAGCTGAAAATGTTCCCTGGTGCATAACTTCAACATAAACGTCACACCTGCTGCTTTCAGTCCCCAATTCCACTTCGCGCACATTCCGTAGACGCATCGCTTAATACTCCTCAACGATTAGTTTCTCCTATCCAGATCTTTGTAACTAGTTAAAAAACGCTTATCTCAATTGTCTTCGTCATCTTCTGTAATGTCCGTTGCAGAGGTCGCTCTGAACTTGGATTATCTCGGCTTCGCACCGAAAGAAGCCATTCGTGAACTCTTCATTCAAACGTCGGTGGAGAATTCTGAACTAATCTAGCACCTTTTTTGAACTGCGCATGTTTTTACTTCTCGTGAGTCTTTCGTGTCATCTTTTTCCGTACAATAGTTGACATAGTCGTTAAGATTCGACCAGCATACACTTTACTGCATGGTGGGAATGAAAACAGAAGCACAGACGTAGGCGTAAAACAGTGGTAAGTATTCTGTCCAGAAGACGATTGCTAATTCAGTGGCACAGCCACAAATATTGTGTGTGCACAACGTTGAAGAGTTTGGAGCTGATAGATACAATGCGAGCAGGTTGATGGACACAGCCATCAGCCTCTCATCGACGCAAATTTTACGGATCGCCCGTTCAATGAAACTTGTTGTCTGAAACAACGCAACCGGTTGTGCGCTAGTACTTGCCATACAGTGATTAGTCAAAATGAGGAATGGTTAAAGTACGAAAAGTCTGTCTGTTTTGCAAGAAGGAGACCCTCTGTGAAGTGGTATCTCTGCTTCCAAATAACCACCCTAGAAAAACAGGCAGCTGTTCATCAGTTGTATGTTGATGACATAGTGACAGCACAGCTGGGCTAAAGACAGAAATACTATTCATGCCGAACTGAAGAACGGGACGTTACATTTCTAGTATATCTTTCAACTACTGCCTGAATTTGCGTTTCGCATTCTGCCCCCACGCAGTCATTTTACATGATTATTTTATTATTCGTGGTCGGTTTACCCGATTTGGCGGTCGAGTCTTATCAGTGCCTACTGTCGGTTTTGGTGTTCTCTGAGATGTGATTGCTTCATTGTTGAAATATTCCTGACCGTTCTTGGTAGAATCTTCCTAATCAAGCTTGCACACGACGTGTTTTTAGGTGAAAGACTCAAACCCTGTTTCCTTTCCCGTCTTTGCCCAAACGGTATGTTTGTATGGTCTTGATGGTTTCAGTTCCAGACTTTTGTTGCCTACCGCCCCTAACTTTATCCGTACGCTCTTTCGACTTGTCAAAGATGCAGAACCAATATACTGTACTTCCTCATGGTTGGCCATTTATTCATGTAAACAGAAACTAGTAACTCGGTTTCTTTTTGTTAAGCATCTGGGAATCACTTTCGAGTAACAGCATACCACGACGAAATCATGGTAATGACGAATAAAACAAAGTCATAATGGAATTTGTCAGTTTGACTCAATCGATCTCACATCACTCTACCAGTCGCATTATCACAGAATACTCACTTACCCAACAGATGCACGGTTCCCCGCTTATTTTACTGTGGTCACAGTAATGGAGTGTTTTTTTATGTTGATGTGTATATCTATTCAAAGAGAACAATGGTTTCGAGCGAAAGTAAGTTTTCGGCAGTTTTTCAAGTCCGTACAGTTGTAAACTGAACAATCAATAAACCAATGGTACATTGGTGCAAAGTCTTATTCCTAATGACTTCATAACTAGAGTGTTACACGTCAGTTGGGTGAACTATCTTCGGTTTGTCAAAGATATGAGGTAGAAGAATGATAACAGTTTGCCTACTGAAGTTTATGAGCTTATGATTTCACCGTTGTTAGGTGTAACGGCTGACAAGGACACAGTAAATGGTAACACCATCTTGCAAAACTGGTTTCCTGATTTCGTTATCCAAATAAAGCATGGTGCTGAGTAAACTTGACCCGAAATTACGTAAACAATACAGATCGACCATCATCCACACCATCGCCAACTGATCGCAGCTCTTGCACTCCCATAGAATTCCAGTCGGCCCCTTTCAAAAAGAAGCACTAGACTCGAGTTTCGCTCTCATTAGAGCACGTCAGTAGTGTATATCCTTGCCTACTACTCATCAGTAGCCAAAATATCGCCTAACAAGTTAATAATTTCTGTGATTTCAACCCGGAGATAAGTCCTAATCGAGGAGTAATCGATTGGAGTTAACAGGACAGTCACTGTGTCTCCTCTCGAGGCGATCGGACAATCAGAGCATTACTCACAAGCAAATGTGGCTGAGCGTTCACATATGATGATTCAGTCGTGCCTAATGTGAGGTCAATGGACGCAGTGGTCAACACGGTTGCCTCATGAAAGCGTGGCCGGAGTTCTAGTCCCGGCAGTGGCAAGGATATGCACTACTGACGAGCTCTAATGAGAGCGAAACTCGAGTCTAGTGCTTCTTTTCGAAAGGGGCCGACTGGAAAGTCTATGGGAATGCGACAGCTGCGATCAATTGTGGGTGATGTTCAATCTATATGAAAACAAAATCCCCTACTACTCATCAGTAGTATAGATTTAGTAGATTTACTTTGATCACTGTTCACTGACATGCGTTCATCTGTCATTGTAGGGCGAAGGTTGTGCAATGTGCCGACTGGCTCCATTCGACCTGATTCAAAAAACGGAGACGCAAATGGTTGGAGATATTTTTACAACCAACATTGGAAGAACCGGAGGCCAATGACGAACATTGAAAGTTTCATTATTTCTAATCTGTTAATTTAATTACCCATTGTGTACCCACGTTTTGCTTATAAAGAGGTTGTGTGCACGTAGCCAGCTCTAGCACAAATAGTGTAGTGGACAAGTGGGTATGCGCTAGACCCTCGTCCACTAACAATTTAAAACACCTTTCCTGAAGAACAATCGAAACGTAGTCCCAACAGGCATCGAACTAAAGAACGCAGTGGGTTTGGAAACAAACCGTATATTTCCAGCAATGTTTGGAAATATGATAAGTAGTTAGCTCTAGCCTAGTCTGGGACCAACGGCAACAACCAAAGAAAAGAGAAAAAATGTGAAGTAGGACTACCAACCCACTCGGCAACACTCAAAAGCGCGCCAAGCGAAAAGTGAGTGGAACATTCGAGTCCGAGCAACAACGCTCGAAAAGTGTAACATAAAAGCCAGCCATTTTTTTACTCTGATTGTCCGAAATATTCGTGGATCAACGTAAGGGCGACGTGGTGACACCGGGGGACAGCGTTTTTTCGAAGTAGAAGTTCCAGCAACAGTCCTGTAAAAGGAAACAACACAAACAAGCATGAGCCAAAGGCCCAGTAAGCCATGCACACGACTTACACAAACGGAAACTAAAACGGCGCCAACAACACAGCACGCTTTGTTGCACAACTCAAATTCAATCCGTGCACGCTTGCTGGTTCCGACCACTCGTTACAAAAGGTTTTGTGACCTTAAGAACTCGAGAGTGGGCACTTTCATCTTCCTTTCAAACATTCTTGAGCAGATTGATGTGTGGCCGATGGAACGATAGTTACTAACGTCTTATCTTGGACCACTTTTGTAGCGAAGCTTCATGATAGATCTTTCACACTGAGGAGGGAAGGTGCTGGATAAAGGTGATAGCGTGAACAAATTCAGTAAAAGAATGGGTATATCCTCACCTTCTTACTTGAAAGCTACTGATGGGATACCATCAGGTCCAGGATGGATTGAGGGTTTGATGGCAGCTATCTGTGAGCGGATACTTCTAACATCGATCAGAACATTACTCAGAACTTTGGTTGTTTTCGATGTCATATTAACAGGTGATACGGTGTTTTTCACGCTTAACGCAGCAGCAAAATGCCGGTTGAAGATTTCATATATATATATATATATATA
>LOND01008946.1:0-12988 GCA_014220965.1 Paragonimus kellicotti | reverse complement strand
ATATCGTATTTCTAGTTTGTCCATTTACAGTCACCGATACGACCTGATTCCAAGTCCCGTGTTGCCTTTCAGGCGCTGAAACAGCTACAGAGACGTGCATGAGTGGTCATGTGTCATCGATCGTGGGCCATGATGGCCGAAACACAGACGATGTTGCCGAGGGACGACCTGAATTGCGCGCTCACCCAGTTCCGGTTGGGATGAGTGTGGTTACTGCGGTGTGCTGAGGTCGCTCGCTAACCAGACTCGGTTAGGAGGTCTGTGTCTTGGGAAGGCCCTTTGGTTTGAACTCCGAATTTTACATCGGGGTCCACAGTTTGTGGACGACCGATGTTACCTGGATATTTCAACCATGCTTTCAGTTGACAAGTCACCCGTCAAATGGCTACTCAGACGACAATGAGCCTACTGCTCGATACAAGACTCGCCTGACCCATCGGGCTGTTTGGACGACGACGAGGACTGAAGCTTATGGCGGTCTGAGTGGGTCATTCATACACCCACTGAAAGAAGACCGGTTTGCCAGCCGTGCTGTCCGCGTGCACTCTTCGTCGACGACATGCTCCCAGTGAGCACTGCGTACGTGTTATTCCCCACTTCCGTCAGCTTGGTAAGCGAGGCCTGGTCTACTAACCTTGTATACGCCTTACTGCCGGCGAATTAGTGTCCCCCCATTCTGTAAGGTCAACTAATCCCTGTGTCTGTCAGCCTATTCATGCGCACTTGGCCATGCGACCTACTTCGGGCATCCTAAAGTGATATCCAGACATCTTAAATTGGTAAAAACATAGAACATTAAGTTGATGCCTCGTGATAAGGTCCTAAACCATGATTATGTCACAGGTTTCGGCTGTAGGCAGCTTTTATGTTGTTTAATATAGTAGTCAGCTTGACATGTCATGAGACACGAATTGCATTATTTCTATCATCATAATGAACGAACTAATTATCTAGATCACTCCATGGTAATCCTTTGATGAATTCGCTTTTTTAGGCGAATGTTTGTTCTGGACATGGTCTGAGCAAGTATGTAACCAAATGCCAAGTCATGTATGCTCGCTTCAAGTGAGCAGTTGATTTGTGTCAAAATCAGGAATTAAAAGACTAGAGTTATCAATCTATCACTGGGAATGCAACGTCGACTGCCCATAACCTCACATTTCATTATATATGTGGTACACAAAAAAAGATTGACAAGGTCGCTTGTAGCTGTCAGTTGACAAGACTTGGATATGCTTTCAACTACATTGTACTTATTCCGAAGTGTATGCAATTGTTCCCTGTAACACCTGCCAATCAACTCACTCAGGGCTTAGAATAAATTATTGCATTTCTCGCCATGCACCGCTCATGTGAACTTTGGTTAGTACTGATTGTTTATTCTGTCATCACTGCTCACACCAGTTCATGCGCAGCTTTTGCATGTTCTCCCGACCCAGCATAACTTCACCGAAGTCCGCCTACTGCATGATGTAAACGAGTTTGATGCGTTACTCTCTTAGGCACCGTTTTGTTATATTGAAGGTGCTCAGACATGTATGCGCGTTTCTTGATCAACCCGTTCCAAACCGTATATACAGTGCCCGGAATATGACGTCCGAATAAGATAGACCTTTTGGGTTTCACATGTCCTTATGATATTAATTGGACACCACTCACAAGTGATAGCAGTTGTCGCATTCCCATAGATATTCCAGTCAACCCCTTCCGAAAAGAAACACTAGACTCGAATTTCACTCTCATTAGAGTTCGTCAGTAGTGCATATCCTTCCCATGGGTAGAACTAGATCTCCTTGTGATATCAACTAAGTCTGTAACTCATTGATGTTTGAGTGTGTGAACTGATTAACTCTCAAGATGTATATCTAAGTTAAATTACGCCGAAGGTAATGCATACGGTTCCTTGTGTTAGGGCAAGATGTCTGTTTCATGTGGGGTGTTGCCCTAACCAATGTATGCACCCGAGTGACTGACCACAGGTGCCAAGCGGTTTTACAACACAGTTTAACAGACTAACCTAAATACTATGTTCCATAATAATTCTACTTCAATTCAAACGGTATTCCAACTAACAGCCGTCATGTGAATCGAGTCCTAGTTACTTGGACTACCGTCTGCATTGGCAGTCAATTGAAAAAAGGGCACAAGTTATTCGTCAGAGTAAGCAGGAGACATGTGTTGTGATGTGTTGACATTCCGTTTATTCTCATCAGTCGTAAAAATAAAACATGTAGGTTATATGTACTAGACAAACATAGGCATATAGGAAGTGGATATGCACATACTCACATCAAATATTACATAGCCATCACGACAACTTGATAAGATATTGAAGCCACTTTGTGCGAACAATGCCAGTTGATGAGATCCGATCAATATAGCTTCGTTAAAGGTCACTAACTTCGAGTTCTGGTTGTTTGACAATATTTGAATTAGTTCAATGAGTCAGCTTGGTGCCTTGCTGTCGTGAGAGTTATGGTGATCAGTGTTGTGAGATTTCGTGCGATGGGTTCGCCGGTTTCAGCTTAGTGCATCATCAGCTGTCTCACTCATTACACGGAATCTTCGGCTGCATGGTATGATTGACATCGATCTGCGTGGTTTGCATAAAAATCATTGCAATAGCTTGTGAATGAATGCATAGCATGAGAAACAGAATAATTGGACGGACTGTGCAAGGGATTCTGAAGAACTGCTCCTATGACCGTCGGGATCGGCCGCAGTTACGCAGTCGCATATGCATGAGACAGTGTCGACTTCAATTTAGGGTTGATATCGTTCGCCAGGTTTGATCCCCCTCGGTACCCAGAATGAAAATATATCTTTTCGTTGAGCTGTTTAAACTTGTTCATTGGTTTTGCTCATCTTGTTTCCAGTTGATTCAGCAACATTGTACGTTACCAACCCGTGTATAGAGGTCAAATCTGGCCCTGCGCAAAATTAGCGAATGCAGTTTACATAACATTCTGTCCGTTTATGTTCCTTCACTAAGCAACGATGAGTTGAACTCCCATCTTGATTGGGCAATGAACCAGTGGGCTTGATGAGGCGTTCGATGTTTCCCATACTGATGCGTGAATGAGGGCGAGATTTAAAAACGATTATGTGTATCAATCGAGAAAGAATTCATTCGACATCGGGTTAGATACAAGAGCGAATTAGCACACATTTTCGGGCTTGTTCTGGTAGGATGTTGAGAGTGGATTGGTTGTTTTAAATCTCAATTTTGATGGCCGGTCATATCATGTGCTTCAACTGCTATTGCCTGAGCTTATCATTCAACTTCGCAACTCTACAGTATCGCCAAGGAGAATCCAACTCGACGTCATAATTTATTAGTATTCGGGAGGGAAGTTTTGACCTGACTTGTAGAGTACTGTGTCTGCACAGGACTTACTAGGGATTCGCTTTTACTAACCACCTCAACTGTCCATGATCCCTTTCGGTGGAGCTGACTTCTCCGGAGTACACTGTTTAATTCTTTCTGATCAAGTTGGCATGTAGTATATCGTTTTATTGCTGTTCGCGAAATGTTCTAAATTCTAATATGTTGTGTCATTGTCAACTAACTCCGGACGTGCTCAACCGGAATCGATTCGACATGTCACGGATTACAATCAATTTCTAAAACACCAAACGTGAAGTTCTCGTGACCTCTAGTATGTACGACGGACTCTGCGACATGGAGTGAGCGTCGTATATGGCTCAAATTATCCTCAAACTGAACCGTTCCCTTGAGGATCAAGCGGTTATGGGTCACTATTAACTATGGGTGCTTAAAAGTGCATAGTTGAAGGTAATTTGATCTCTACCTGTACTGGTTGGTATGGTCAACACCATTACCGTGAGACCGCTCCGACGGACAACGTACATGATAATCATATGCAAATGCGAATTCTGAGGCATCACGTGTTCATGAGCCTGGTTGGGGTGTGACCGTGCCCTTTTATGAACGAATAGGATCACGTGATCACATGGGTGGATAGCCTTTTTGGCTGGATGATGCAGGCAAATAATAGATATTCTCCTTCGTAATGAGAATTCCCATAACCTTATTGCACACATCAGTAGTCATACTGTGATTATTAGAATACGTGGGAATTGTATTAATGATAACTAAATGTTTTTATTGCGCAAAGCTAGGGAAGGGCGGCAGTCGGCGGGGACAGACATTGTTATTACTTGTGCACGAGGCGAAGACGACGCTTAAGTAAATGATTAGTTCAAGGGAATACAAAGTAGGACCAATCACCAAACCTGAAGTTTTTCTATGATAAAACAGCTGGTCCTTGAAATTGGATCGGACAGCGAACGGTTGTAACAATCGCGCCAGTCAAACTAACGATAAGTGCTAATCTAATTCGGGCCTAACATCAGCATAAACAGAGCGGAAATAGTGGACCATGAATTGAAGATAAACTTCGTTAACAGACAGTACCAGTGTCTCCTGATCATTACTCACAAGCGAAAGTGGTTGAGCGTTCACATATGATAATTCGGTCGTGCCTAATGTGAGGTCAATGGCGCAGTGGTAAACACGGTTGCCTCATGAAAGCGTGGCCGGAGTTCTAGTCCCGGCAGTGGCAAGGATATGCACTACTGACGAGCTCTAATGAGAGCGAAACTCGAGTCTAGTGCTTCTTTTCGAAAGGGGCCGACTGGAAAGTCTATGGGAATGCGACAGCTGCGATCAATTGTGGGTGATGTTCAACTTGAAAACTTCGTTTAGTTTGAATTACTGGCACCTTTTGTAAGCGGTATTAAGTATAAGTCATTCACTAGGAAATGTAAAATTGCAATGCATTAATCCCATCTTGTTCTCCAGATGTTCGAATTGCATAACCCTACTAACTACTAGCCGCCGGGCCGATGGAATCATCTCAATCACGACACGCACGATTGACTGATTGTAGTCGCGTCTTTGCTATTTGGTGGACCCGAAGCCATAGCTCGTTGTGTTCTACCAACTGTATTACGCAAAGCCGGGATTGCCACAATACCATGCAATGAAATCAAACGTGTGAACATGATTATCATTCCTTCGGTGATATGGATCACGATCAGATGAAGCGAAAGTAGAACTGCAGTGCCGAAAAGGGCTGAAATAGGATTACCAAAACAAGTACACACGAAAACATTTCCCTATGGATCTGCGCTCAGTGAATCTAAATGGTATCTTTGAAGACTCTTTAATGCTCGTACTGATTTCTTCGGAAAGGATTACAATGTGAAAGTCGGGTTTAACAAACTGGCAACTTTTTAATATGAGTGAAAGTTGAAGTATTTACATTACAGCAATCCGTCAGCAGCGATTTAAAAAAATTGATTAACTTTGTCGGCCTGAAGACAATGATGTTAGTGTACAAACACCGACGTATTTTGAAATGCAAAACACATCCACTATTAAAAATCAAAGATTAACTTATGTGATAAGGTGTCATCAGGTCTCAACACGCACATGTCATGCTCATCTTACGTATCTATCAAGTAATATTTCATTATACGACTGCTTGGTTTGATATGAATCTTTACCAATACAAGAAGCATGCCAGATGAAGACAGGCGATTGAGCAGGCTTCAGTTGTGTTTATGATTAGTACGAATCACTTAACACTTGTTCTTGATTAATGTTACATGGACCAAATAAGAAATTTTGTTGTAGTAAACAGTTCGTACATTGTTTCCATCTATTCAACAATGATGGATAATGAACATATTGCAATTTTCCAGTTTAGTTTGTTAGTGGATTAAATGAGAACTTTGTTCTGTGAATATGCAAGCCGCCACCAGTCGCGTATAGTGCTAGATGACGAACTATAGTTATCGTGTCGTATAGAGTAGGACACTTAATACAATGTGCTTTTAGCGTAACCGGATGTATATATGTCCGTATTCACGCGTTCCATTTTAAACAACCGTTACCATGGCTCCGGTTTTATGGACATGGTTCTTCTGACATATGCTTTTGACAACGCGGTTTGAAAATGTGTCAACTTGTATGTGCTCCGCTAGGATAAGTATCACACAGCTGTAAGATTTCAGTTGATACGACTGTGAGTCCAAACCCGTCATAACTTGCACCAGGAACTGACAAGTTAGCAACAGTTTAGAAGATGTGAAGTTTGAAACAGGAACGTTGTTACGACAGTTGTTTTGGATGTAAGTTTGAACCGGCTCCTCAGCTGACAAGAATGTCAATGTCATTGTGGATAACCTTGTCAGTGCACAATCGATGAAATTACAAAGATAGAGTTACGCTGATAGTCGTATTTTTAACGTCTTGTATTGTCGTAACAAAACGAAAAACATAGTTGTCTCGCCAAGTATGTAGTGCAGCATACCAGGTACCAGGAATGTGACGCCAAAATGTTTTTAAAAAAAATCAACTGATGTTAGAAATCCAGATGGTTTTTAACTCACATTTCAGGATGTATACATCACATATATTCCTGGTATGGCTAATGACAGACCTGTAGGTCCCTTGTTGACGGGAGTTTTGTCAAGTTTACCAGGAAGCAAAGTTTAAAATGTGATTAACGGTAAAGTGTTTCCCTTAGGAGATTTACCCAGTAAAACTTTCTTGATCAAGAACCCCTTCTACCAGCTGGGAATATGTTTTAAATTATACAAGTTATGTGAGGAAATGACCTGTCAGAATAATTGTAATTGCTCGGACTTGCTGGACAGTCGTTCTCAGACTTCAATAAGCTGTTGTCTATTGTTCGCCGATTGGAACGTTACGACCACAGTCAAACAAGAATATCCTGATTAACCTACTACTACCAATACTACGGCTGTCAAACACGATGGTGACACCACTATCTGTACACTGTGAACAATATTGATCCTGTACTTGTTCAAGCTCCTCAAACGATTGTTTCACCTGTTGTCAGTTTTAAGATGGCTTATGATCAGAAAGTAACTGACTCTGTCAACGTATCCCGTTTTTAATACAATAATGTCCAAATTGTCATGAGGTCTGAACCAGCTCAGTTTTGTTTAAACAGTGCAATCTGAATAGTATGTACACAACAGTAGTCAATATAACGATTGTTAGTTTCATAAGCTTTCTCCTCCCTGTTCCTCCTTGTGTAGGCAATCTTAAATTATGATGATGGTCGTTAGTTTGATGTGACGCGGCAATCATCTTTAGGATAAACGCAAATGATTGAACACTTTTGATGTACAACTTTTGAAAATCCCTCAACTACTAATGAGTTTCGGCTTATGACAATAAAACTCCTCGGCCATTCACTAGTGATCAACAAAACTGTTAACTTTAGGTAAATAAGTCGTCTCACATTATTTGATAATGGAAACCAAAAGCTTTAAGTATGCAAGAAATCCTTGTACAGCCATATTCAGTTGATGTTTTGGCGATTAATTTCAACATTTCTTAAAGTCGAGAGAACTGTGAGATAATGTTCACAAAAAGGAAGAGATCAGGTCACATATGAGTCGGAGAATTGTAAGATGAAGCAGCGGTACAAACTGGACAACTTTAAGGTGGATGTCCTACGCTGTGGATTAAATGTAAAATCCACAGAAGAGAACGGGCTGGAAAAAAGTGGACAACAAAATGATTTGATCTGAGGCAGCGACTGGTGAATCAGATTGATGTTCGCCGAGGTATCCAGAGTTCGTGTAGTCGGCAAACTGGGCACGGAAACAGCTAAAATGGGCCTGTCACTTTTCATCCATGTATGACGAACCACGTGCTCATCAGCAAACTGTGGGCACAACGCAGTGTATTGATTTGTTGTCACCGCTGGATTAATTCGTCAACCGAAGTGGACATGGCAGTTAAGTGGTCACCAATCGGAAAGTGAACTTGACGAACAGAGAGTTTGGTTTCCTCACTTTTATGTAAAAGATAATTTGAGCGTAGATGTTTTCGTCCACTTTCTGTTGTGGAGTTTAACTAGGACATGCATGAAGGAAGGTTTGTTGCCAACTGTTCCACTCAGTCGTTTCATTTATACGTTAAACTGAAAAGTTTATCTTCTAGGCGTTTGACAAAAGAAAGACACTTAGACAGAATGCAAGATAAGCATGAAATTCGATTGACAATATTATGTAGACTCATGCACAGCTACATGACCACATTCCATAGTAAAGTTCGCGGTGCGACTGAACTCAGCAGTCTTCTTGGAATTAAGTGCGATTGTCTTATAGTAAACATTGCACGTTCCCTTATACTTTGTAATTACTAATTCCTTCGGAATGACTAGGTCACAGCGTTGCTACATATTTTGGGATCTCCGAAAATCTTCACATCTCGTACAATCCAAAAGCTGGTCACTATTGAACAACAATCTGATTCGTAGATCTTTCTGTCTATCCATGATCAGCTGGCAAACTTTACCCGCTTGCAACGATGACCTATAGAGACTTCGGTTCATATATTACATCTTCAGAAATATTTCATTTGAGCCACTTGTTCTTGTTCTCCTAATGTTGATTTACCAGTGATGGTAAGATACTCGTCCCTTAGCTGAATTTTGTTATTCTCACATTCGATTGATAGTCCATTCAAGTGAATTGCAATGCAAACTGTGGATAAAATGTAAACTGTTAAAAGGACATGAAGATAATTCAAATGTAAGCAAAGTTTATGGCCTTATCACTAACTGGGGTTAGACACGTCGTCTGGGAGGCGAACAAAAGTAGTCAACTGAACACGAACTAGGTTTATTGCTACAGGACACCCACCCAACATAGTACAAGCGACCAGGAGACTCAACATTACTTAATCAAGGGGGTGGATTCTATTCGTGATTACTCAGTAAGGTTCATTACTTGTTATACACACCCCTTCAATTTCCGATCAGACTGGCTGACAGAGCCATGTTCAAACTAGACGATATGAACAATTGATGTATAATCACTGTCTAGTCTAGGCTAGTGTAACACGTGGTTCTTATGATTAAACGTACACTGTTCACCATAAGACCTGTCCCACTTTTGCTTTAAAAGGTATGTTTACACTAAACAACCACGCTAAGGAATTTATGTTGTTCAATAAATGTGTTGGGCTTGGCTATTTAGCTTTCTTTCTCAGTTGCAAAGCTTTTTGTTTACTGTAATCAATTCCACTTGATCAGATCCGTTGAAACTAACAGTACACATTAGTACCAGCTTGATTAGCGCATGTGTCCAAGCATGCCATTCTAGCATGTAAACAAGCTTTATTTAGAGCACTTGTCTCATCATTCCTTTGGAGGTGCAACTGTACGGGTATCCGTAGCGAAAGCATTGAATTAAAACAAATTTTCCAGAGATATTGGTAGCAAGATGATCTATCTGTTGGATGAAGAATTTCGCCATTCATGGAACTCACTTACATGGGTTCATTCCAATCGGACCAGATATTAAAACGAACAGAAAGGTTGACAACGACAGAATGTGCGGTAGAACTTTGCCAAAAGAGATTGAGTCTAGGCGAACGAGTTGTCGCGTATCCTGAAGCAGTTACAAATCTCCTCCGATGGACTATCCATGATATCCATTTTCGTCCGACTCTGCGCAAAATTAGCGAATGCAGTTTACATAACATTCTGTCCGTTTATGTTCCTTCACTAAGCAACGATGAGTTGAACTCCCATCTTGATTGGGCAATGAACCAGTGGGCTTGATGAGGCGTTCGATGTTTCCCATACTGATGCGTGAATGAGGGCGAGATTTAAAAACGATTATGTGTATCAATCGAGAAAGAATTCATTCGACATCGGGTTAGATACAAGAGCGAATTAGCACACATTTTCGGGCTTGTTCTGGTAGGATGTTGAGAGTGGATTGGTTGTTTTAAATCTCAATTTTGATCACCGGTCATAATTTGAAATTATGTCGTCAGAACATGAAATTTTCTAATCACGTGTCCCCCTTATATGACAACCCGCCAAGCACCGACGTCAGATAGTTCAATAATGTCTTAAGTGCAAGCAACTCCTTTGGGAACTCAGATCACCGGAATTCATTTGCACTGACGATTTTGAAACCATTCAGAGAGTGGTGATAACTGATCATTCAGTTCGCTATCGAACGTACCTGCATCATAGTAAGATGAATGGAACAATACTTTGCAAGACAAGATCAACAGAATAGGTGCAATCACAGTATGGAAAGACTGATCAAGGAGAAATAGACCAATAACAGGTCAAAAACGTGCCATCTCTCCTTTGAGGGAAAAACCTACTGGGTCACTGAATACAATTTCTGGTGGATAACGTCTACTTAAACTGGTACTTACACTTAGCCGTATTTGCACGCGTTTTCTGTATCTGTACCCTTAAGACTTTCTACATAAATATCACACCACCGTATTGGAGAGAATGTCTGAGGAATACCTTACTAAGCTGTTCAACAATCCAACAATATTCGGACATAAACCTTAACATGACAGAGGGGCTCAAGTTTAAAACATTTAGCTATTCTTACGATTTTTGTGTGTGAAGATATCGTTAACTATGCACAGGACCGGTGGTTGAAAACACAGACCTGATCGATAGTCACAGGCGACTGACTGACTAGCGTGTCCTTGTCCGTTCTGTATTATGGTGCTGAGTACGGATATGCTGAAAAAGTAAGGGAATCTTCTGCATCTGATTGGATTTACAGTAATGTTCAAAAACTACATGCTTTTTTAGCCCCATCACCGCTGTTTTGGAAAGACAACCTACCAGTCTCCAGACATAAGAAGTGGGTTCACCTACGAGATTGTTACAACAATATATTAACATGATGGACTGATAGATAGAGGGATTTTACAGACGTACGTTAGGTAAACGACATAAGTGTCTGAGTAGGTTTATTGCGATTGTTCAACTCATATTAGTGAGGCTATTACGTGGATATAACAGCCTTGTATCTATCGGCTGGGATGTGAGTATACAATCATTATCGATACAACCTGTGGCGTTAGGTACAGCTGGCTTACTAAAACATCTTCTGGACTGATTTTCGGTATTCCGGTACAGGTCACGTGTTCAGATCGAGAAACCGGAGCTGAGGCATAATCACTTTATACGCTGTCTCAAATAGGCCAACTTCTTTCAAACCTCAAATCCATCACACGATGACATTTGGTGCAATATTGGTACAATTTATTTACAGGCTTTGGTAAAGATTTCATGTTTACTGCTCTGAATTTCCGACTTGGTGCACTTAATTTCGAACCTCGGATACATGCGATTCTTTGAAAGCATTACGAATCACACTTTATGGTGTCTACATGCCTAATTCGGCCTCTGGAGGGAGGGGTATTTATTGACCGATCATGATTAAAGTGCACAGGGAGAAAGTAAGAGAAATGAAGCAGGTATAAGTTAGGGACATGTAGAAGGTAGAAAAATGACTGATTGGTGAGATAAGCTCAAGCGATAAGACATTAGCTATCATGTCATGGGAAGTGATCAGCAGGTTGCTCGATCCAACCAAGCTGGTAGACCGTGACTGGAGGGCGTGACTTGGACAATTTTTGGTCAATTTATTCATGTGGATTCAGTCGACGAGGTAACCGACAGAGGTTGTTCGCGTATCATGTTGGGAACACGGATACGTATCATTCCAGCAGTTGAACAAAGTAAAGTCTGGCGGATGATGTGAAAGATGAATGGTGTAAAATGCAAGACTGATTACGGTTGATTTCACTCAGACATCATCAGTCATGAACCAAAACTTCCCGGTGATTGTCGCAAAGCAGTGGTGAAAGGGGTAGAAAATAACGAGACTATTGAAATGTCAGCGGCAGACTTCAGTATCACGCCGAATTTCCTGACAGTGCGAACAAAGGCTGAGTTTACCTAGGAGGTGTTTGGACGTTGTCCGGACGTTGTTTGGACGGCAGTTTCTCCATGGTCAAAATAGCATCCACTTATCTATGGGTGTGAAGTCGCGAGGGAATGAAAGACGTCGTACGAGATTTGTTCGACATCGTTGCCGGTTATTGATACGAGCTGCGCTGGATCGATGGAACAAACTTAAGTACCAGTTACGAGCAGTCAGGCTCCCAACATTCATCCGATGAGAGCTACGTCGGCAGACGTGATGGTTTATTTTTTGCTACCTTTGGGATCTTACGTCAGCAGGGATTGTGAACATTAGGTGCGTTTTGTTGTTCATAATCTATAGGGACGTGAACATGGTTGGGAAATTGTAGTGCTGTGGCAATGCGTCTTATCACTGGCGGTTAGATAGTATGCTTCTGAAGAGGGGTGAGCACACCGTCCATCTACTACGGTTATGACCTTACTGCCTTGCGTCAAAACCCTAGTGAAAAAGTGTTGAGTCTGGTGAAAAGTGATATCAAGATTTGTCTACGAATTACACATCTTCAGCAGTATATGTATTTGTCGTTCCGCCCTACTCAACGTTTGATGGGATCGCTTTGCACCATAATGTCATGTCACGTGTAGATGTGTCTTTGCATGCTATGGATTTCTCGTTTCCTCCAAATTCGCTGATGAAGATGACGAAGATGTGACTGTAACTGACATAGTTAAGGATTTATGTTTCAAGTTCAACAAGTTGATAATTCTGGAAGTTAACTTGGAGATGGACGAAGAAGCGCTTACCAATGGCGATCGTTCACGGACACGTATTCCGGAACGTTTGGGATACACTATTAATTGGTCGACTAATCACGTTGCACAGCCTGCGACGGGTGGGTCACGTACTCCGCATACCATCTGAGCGTTCGCCGTACCGGGCATTATATATTTAAACCACCATCAGTTGAGTAACCGCGTGGTGGTCAAAACAACAAGTGGTCATTGAATATCTGACTGGACTGCTCCACTGAGCAAACTGGTTGAGTGTCACGTACCTCGATTGGGTTTTTGTGATCACTCGAATCGTCGGTTAAGAACACAATCTTTTCAGCAAATTCTTCTTCTCGGATATTCCAGGTCACTGTTGAGGTGAGCGGCGACCCCAGCCACAGTACCTTTGGTCAGGCTCATGGCTGATGATGATGATGAGGAGGATGAGA
>LOND01008945.1:0-13700 GCA_014220965.1 Paragonimus kellicotti | reverse complement strand
CGCTTCAAACCATCACCCCAAAGTGGCTTGCGCTGCACCACTTGTGGTTCCACTCACACCACGTATCCGGTGTAAACCCGAAGGAATAAGACCAGTAGGTGTGTGAGTGAGGCCTTTGTCCAGCCGGCCAATGCTGGTTAGCCAATTGAATGGCTAGCAGGAAAAGGAAACCCTTATCTCTCGGAAAATAAACAGAGAGAGACTACAATGACAAGATCTAAACTGAGAAGAAAGATATGTAAAATGTAATACAAGAAGCATTTCAGTATACGAGTGAATGTTAGTGCATTCTAGAGAGGATGAGGATAAGAAACAAAATTCAGATTGGACTACGAAAAGAACAGGCAAACCATTCATCATACAATACACCAACAAAGCTGAAGATAACAATGGGTAGAAGAACGCAGACACCCAGGTTTCTGAAAGGAGAAGCGGATTAGTAGCCAAACGACCATATTCTTGGTCGATGCAATCAGTAACAGAGATGCTGACAGATATACTGTCATGACCTACCTCAGCCTATCGTACTCGTCGTCTCTTCGCCGACGGTGCACTATGAGTACGCTGGTGACCTACTAATCCGAGGCGGCCAGCGCATTCACGGCCGCACACATCGCAACGCCATATAGTCATGTCACCACGACCTATGGCACCGATGGTTCCTTTGCGTACCGCGCGCTTCCTCTCGGCCGCGTAATAACTGCTCGTTGAACTCGCGGACGTTCGTCCGAATCGTATTCCTCCAGACCGTCCGGTTCAACGCTAAGTCTTCCCAACATCTGAAATCAATTTTACAACGTGAAAGACTCACCTGCACAGCATCCTGGTATCTCCGCTTTTGACCACCAGGATTTCGCTTACCTGATCTCAGTTGTCCATACAGAAGCTGCTTCGGAATACGGTCATCGCCCATCCGACGGACGTGACCCAGCCAAGAAGCTGATTTAGATCAAACATGGTTCCATCGTTCCATGTCCGTCACGACATACCTCAGTGTTCGGAATCATGTCCGACCACCGAATACCCAAGATGCGTCTTAGACATTGCAAATGAAAATGAAATGACCAAATGGTTCATTTTCATTTGGTCTGTCCAATAGCTGACACATGCTCGAACAATGTTCAGTGGAATGCTCTTATATCTCAACGCAATGTCCCATGAGAAATACACTGTCAAATTGTATGCTTGATGACGAAGATCGTTACATACAAGACGTGGGCAATGAGCTATGTACTATCACAAAACTACAGAGAACAACTCAAAGTGCGCGACCGATGTGGCCAGTGGACGGCA
Source organism: Paragonimus kellicotti (assembly GCA_014220965.1). Taxonomy (NCBI): domain Eukaryota; kingdom Metazoa; phylum Platyhelminthes; class Trematoda; order Plagiorchiida; family Troglotrematidae; genus Paragonimus; species Paragonimus kellicotti. Next base: position 12,407 of record LOND01008945.1, on the reverse strand, counting down.
TTTAGCGGCAGCGAGCTGTTACTGAAAAAGTAGTCACGTGTGTGATGCAGTAGATGGGAGCCATACTTTGAAAAAAAATGTATGTCCACAGCTGACCGAACGTCGCTGGCTTGTCTGGTTTGAGGAGCATCTGTCTGATTGACATGAGAAGGTAATCAGGATATTATTACAAAAAAGATATGCGGTTGAGCTGTACTACTCGTGAGTGTGTAGACAGCTGCACGCCTCAAATCTCCGAGGGTTATTAGTATAAAAAAGAAACCTTGATAAACAAACAAATGAGAAACTGTGATTTCCGTGTGCAGGGTAGTCATCGGCATCTCTTTTGCTCCAGGACTATCATTATGTGCAAGCGGGTATCTATATTTGTTGAGCCATCAAAACATATCACTCCTTTCGTTTTGCCAAATAACCAATACTTGTGCAACTCATGTCTTGCTCTCACAACAGATCATGCTTTTGTCAAGATTGGGGGTGAATAAGTGGTGGCCGTAGTTGTTCTGAACAGGGAACCTCCGAGACTTTCTAGAAGACTTCGACGATGTGATCTACGCTGTCGGAGTTAAGACAAACCGAGCAAAGATGATCGCTCTGAGGGTGCTTCTCGACGGCAGGGCGGCGGTACTTTTAGTGGAACAAGAGGGAGAGCTACGGACTTTGACTAAAAAGCCGCCAGAGTGACGCTGATTGCCGAGTTCAGCAACCTTGGCTACCGTCAACAGGAAAGACAAAGGTTCAGTCGTACTCGGTTTGGACCTGTGAAGACGACCCTTGTATGTGGCGTACCACTGCGAAAAACGGTGTCAAGGCTTCTTGTCGAAGTTATGCAAGAGGTAGAAATAACGTACGGTGATAGATTAGTTCATAGAATGAATGTGATCCGCAATCCGAGGACAACTCAGGATCACCCAGTCGCCAATCTATTGATGAGCGGCTGGATGACAATGTTTGTCGGTGGATGGTTAACAACTCCCTAATTTTCAACAGGTTTTAACGAATGCAGACAGTAAATTAAATAAGTTTAACATATTAACTGAAGAGCTGACTCAAGAAGTGGTACCTTTGTTGAGCAGGAAGACGACTAGGTATCGTAGTGACGTGTGTTGCGTATTTGGAAATGTAGTGATAACATGGATAGTGTGTCTGTTGGACAAAATGGCAACAGTTAACTAAACCTGTCACCCACTCCCTTTTTTCTGAGACCAGAAATCCGGGAACGAATGAATCTGACAAGGTAACAGTTCAGTCTAACGTCCGAAATAAATGAACTGGAAACAGTGCCTATCTGATGCAGAGGTGTCAATTTCGTTGATGATGTCAGGACCAAAGAAGACCACTCAACCATGCACTATGGTCGCTCGAACAGTGGTTTGACGTGTATTCGCAGTTGATGACCTTGTACAGCACGATTTTCACATCGGCTCTGGCGTTATATTAGGTCACGCACATCAGACCGAACTGAGAGCAGGTTTTGGTTGCGGTGCTATACTCTGGATTGATTGAAAGTGCGACGAGCTGGTAACGAAACATGGAACAGTTTCACTGACGGGAAATTGTAAACTTGATCTTCGGCAGCTTGTTGCGAACATACGTTAATAAATTCCAACCAGTTTAGCAATGGGACGAGCCACAGTTTCTAAAAATTGTTCACTGCGAACCAAGACCCATACAGCTTTTGCGAACGGGTTGAACAAAAAATATCCTTTTGGCCAAAGCCATTTTGACCGTTTGGTCCCAGAAAAGTTCCGATGCGTTTACATCAGGATACTTACCGGTGAGTTAATGGTAAGCTGAAAAATAACATCAGAGAATAAGCTGGTAGACGATTCAATTCTCCAGTCTTTTTGACAAAACCGTTGTAATAATTTAAATGACCTTGTCAGAAACCGACAGGTCGCTGTTCAGTCAATCGAATCATCATCGTAAACCCATCGCCACACCCCAGTGAACTTGCCTGTACATGTTCCATTAGTTAGCTTGTTGAACTTGTCATGCGTGCTTTCAGGACAGTTGACCGTCTAATGTCATATTCAGTAGACAAGTATCTGCGATATTAGTAACCTTCCGCACCATATTTCAAGGAATAATGTGAATTATGAAAAAGCCATGTTTTTTCGGTTAAGGCCCGATGCAATTCCTCAGATGGAAGGACCGGTACCCTCCCGTTGTACTCCGCAAAATTCCGCTGTCTCTGTTGGGTGATTCACAACAATCAATATCATTTCTACTGCGCTATTAGGATTTTGATGAGTTCAAGCATTTTTCTATATAGTTTTGTTATTCATATATATTTTGTACACTACTACTTACGTGTCACATATGTATTCCTTCTGGCGTTGTTAACTTTTCTTATTATATCTAACTTTCACGCTAATAACGCTGAGTAAAGCTTCCGACTTCTTGCCGACTTATGAATACTCCATCATGCCCTAATCACTGAAGCCTTCAATATTCCATTAGTATGAGAAATATTGAACAAGGATATTCACATATTTAGACCTGTGCCAATCATGCAGTCGGACTGTGACAAATCAACTTTCACAGTTGAGGAAAGCAATCACCATCCATGAATCCGTCTTTTGAATTGTCCGGTGCTCCGTAGACTTCCCCAAAACTGACACTCAAAGTTTTGGACGGACTTTCCAGAGGTTATAGAGACGACAACCTCCATGGTGTTAATAAGCAGACGATGGTTGATTCATTGTGCTGCTCTGGATATAACAAACTCGCTTATAGGTCAGCGGTCTGAAGTCACAACTAGTAACTCAAACAGGGACAATAGTCAATCAAATGGTCGGCCAAGGTAGGTTGTACCCCCTGCCAACAAACCTGATGACAACTGAAAAAACTCCAGAGCTCACCTCAAATAAGGTGCACTGATTTTTACAGTCACTTTCTCTAAAGCCTAAAACAGGTCACAAACCCCTTGAAGAAAAAGGACACTTTCATTGGTCGAGAAAAGGTTAAAAATTCATTAGCTGACTTTGGAATTGCTGGCGGTATGACGCAGTTTCGTCGTCGCAGCAAACATGGGTAACATGGGGATTGGATCGTTGTTGAAACAAGATGTGAACCTGATAGAATAGGTCGGTCGGATTTGTAAGACTTGCTGAAGACAGCTACTCAACTGCGGATGAAGAATGATAAGCGGTTCCTGTATACTTGAAACCGTTAAAACTACCATCGACTGGAGGGTATTTTCACATGTTGAAAGACCGCAACCTGTTGGAATGGATTGACTCAACGAGGGATCTCGGAGGAATACTCATTCGTTGGACACTGTATTTGAAGAAATATGAAGTTACCGCTTGCTACTTGCCTCAAAAAGAGAGCTGCGTGTTTGACTTACTCTTTTAAACATGGATGAGTTTTCTAGGTTTCTTCTGGAGTTGATAACTGTGGAGTGGGACACGATCCCATAAGGTTTCAGGCAACGCAAAAGCACAACTCAACGATTCAACTTGCAACTGATCGACTTTTTGTCGGGTATCATCTTGTGCTACGTGAAGGATATAAGGAAAGTGATGCGTTAATAACAAACTGTTTTGACCTGTTGTTGAACACTGTTGGAAATTTAGTGCCCCAAATACGAGACAGAAAAAGCATGTCAGTGTCGATGACAGGGTTAAAACAGATGATTTTAGAAGAATGTCACTAGTTAATTCATGCGGATGCCACTGAGTTTAGAAAGTGCTGAAGCTAAAGGCTTACTGGTCTGTACATTATTAGCTTGACAAAAATGCGAGTTCCTGAGGAGAAGGAACTGCTCGCGTCAGCATCACCCTCAGCGAATGTAATTAAACTGAATAGGGGAACTACGGCCGCTGAAAATGATGGACCCTTTTCTTTTAACTACCTGCGACAACCAATAAAATGTGTTTTAGTGATGGAACACTTCACAAGACGTATCGAGGAAGTGATCACATTTGATCGGCATGTCAGTACTATCGGGACCTTGATGAAACACATTGTTGTAAATTAATGACTTCTGCATACCGATTGGTCACAGTCCCCAGTTTGAACGTGAAGAGTTCCAGATCTGGTTAGAGAGACTGAGAACAGAAGTAACCTACACAGCAATATACCACCATCAGTATAACGGATTGACTAAAGTAAATACTCGTATGACAAAAGAGGAGGTCGTAGCTAAAAGATGGAATTGGGAAGTGATTTCATTACTGATTCCTCTGACCCATCACTGTTCACCACAAGGAGCGACAAAGAAATCGACAGTCAAACTTACACAGAAGCAAGTTAGACAGTCACTCGTTGACCAAGACACCAAGACTTGTGAAATAAACAACGAAGGAATGCGCATGAATCAGTAGAAACCTTCAGAATGGTCCACTAGAACCTCACAATCGTTCAGAAGGCTGCCAAGAAATACTCAAGCCCAGTTATCTGATCGATACATTGAGTTCGAAAGTTCAATCCGTGAGTGGATTTAAACGGGATACTATAAGATTTCGAACCAGGATGTTAACTGCAACGGAAATGGGACCTCATTTAGCGGCCAAAATCTGCAACTTCAGGTTATTCAGTCAGATACAGGATGCGTGGGTGTCGAGCCCATAGGAAGCAGTTATGTAAGGTGAGTTATTTCGCTAGAAGAGAGGACACGCCACTGGTGTTAAAACAATCAGTACCGGGTGCACAGCATTAAGAGAACGAAGATGACGAGAGTGATTTTGCTGCACTGGAAATCGACATTGCGCGGAAGAGAAGTGTGGCTGAGTCGAACGACCGACCTATATTACTCATGAGTAGTCAGATGGATGTACGTATTTCATGAACGAAACATTCCTCTAGTCTAGGGTTCAGTAATATACATATTTATAATATATATTATACTATACACTAATTTCTCTAAAATCAAGCATTCGTTGGCAAATGGACTTGTCTGTGCTTGGTTACCTGATATGGCAAGTGGGTATCCAAAGGTCTTCGACTGAGTGAGTTCAGCTTCATCTAATGAGTATCTACACAATCAGGAACTTTCACAACTTTAGAGATTTTTCAACTATCAGCTCAGCGAAACATCTAGGATCTAACAGTATTCCAGTAACCATTGGTATATGAAGTAGTTGGTGGAAAATGCATGACTTGCTCGTATTTGGCACTTATGAAATGCAGACGAGTCAGTTACGGAAGTAACAATAGATTAAAGACATGCACTTAGTAAAAATCAATAAATTTCCACGAATACCAAGTAACTCTAAAGTGTGACTGAGGTATATAGCGCCACTTAAGTGATCAGTACGAGTTCAGCTTATCGATCGATCAGCCGAAAAGTTCAAAGTACTACGAGTCCACTACAGTGTTTTGCTAACCGTCAGTTTTGAAATGTGTTGTAGGTAAAAAGAGTCCCACAAATATGTGGGAATTTCCTATATCGGTAGCACATCGAACCAATGTTCAAGCCTCCACTTCCAGGCTTAAAAACAGCACAATACTGCCTTCGGATGACAAATTCCGATTGGTTCAAACTAGAAATGAGGCGTTAAAAACCACAGATGAACTGTCCTACCTGCAGGCGATCAAACAACATAGAAACTGGTAATCGAACTTAAACAATATACTTTGTTTAAGCCAACGTATCAAAGCATCTCTAGAATGAAAAATGACGGCCAAATTTTGTCTTTTTGTTTTTCCCAGTTAAGCGAGGCGGAAAGCAGTTTATTGTTGTGGCTCAAACGTGCACTAATGGATAATCATAAACCAGAAGAAACCTGCTCAGTTCCAGGTAGACTATAATCACCTCTATCACTATCTTCTACTGTTTACTCCGTAACTCAAAAATTGAGTATAAATCATATCAATTTTTTTTGAAAAGTAGATTTGGGAAGGTTTGGCTAGATGTTCAATGAAGTACTATGAACAAATCTTCTTTGTCAAGTGTGGTAATAGCCCTCCCCTTTCGAGAAATTACTAGCCTCATTGTCTATGTGCGTCTACGACTTGTTATAGGTTTGTCAGCTAAAACTGAATTGGCAGTCAAGGTTTTCTAACCGCTGTTAGTAATCATCTTAAGAAAATGAACATCCTCACTCTGAGCCATCAGGGGCAGGGCCTCTATGAGCGCCATCGCGTGAGCAACTGTGCTCAGGTCACGGGTCCCTAAAGAGGTCATCTTATGACCAACTGAAAGGGGAAAGAAAGTGTCTGGAATGAAAGCTGTCTGCTTCCTATTTTCATAACCTTCTGGCAGCTGTCACACCTGACCTAAAACCTGACGGGTTACTCTTCTCTGCAGTGAAGGACACATGGAGAACCGAGAGAAGCGCTGTGGCAACCAAGCAACCACGGACTTCCCAGAAATTTGCTCAGAGTTCGACTCATCAGAATGTATATTGTAGGGTACAGGAGCCAAATATCTTTCGAATTGACGACCCCCGATGGCAATCAAACTATATCGTCGTACTCCGAGCAGCCGGTACTTAATGAAATAACTTTCATGTCCCAAGTTCCTGATCATTAATCTGTGAGCATTAAATTATGCTGACTATTACGACTTTGATCCATTTTGTCTGAAAAGTCTCCAGAATTCTAAAATACGCCCCGACTCACAAGTAATTAAGATAATTAGCTCCTCCCCAGCTACCACTACTTGAGGGTAGAAGTGTATGTTTCTTCGATCTTTTCATTAACAGGTACCCGATGGTGTGAAGTCAGACACCCAGATGAATCTCCTTCTGGATTCTCAACCTTCAGCACCGAACAACTATTTCCTAATCTGCCTTCAAGCCAGTTGGTGCGACAGATCGGTAGATTCAACTCAGAAGCCTGTACTCCTCTGGCGTCACCCGATTGCTTCACTAATCACACCAGAAGATGTGCGAATGGATTTGAGCGTGAGAGAGAAACAAGTGAATTGGTACCGATTCGATCGTTCAAACCTCACCCGGCTGGTTCACTGTCAGCTAATACCCGATGCCAACTGGACATCATGCTCCATACGAAGCCAGTTCATACATAATCCCTACCGTCCGGAGGATTACAGAACCTGCTGGTTTCATTGCATACAGAGGTGGCTGGCGGATGATCTTGTACTCGGTTTGTCCGGGTTATGAAATTTGCTTTCTTCTGAAATGGTATTGTAATCCCGTACCACGAATTTTATAGCTGGACTCACAAATGAGTCACACGTGAACTAATTTAATGCTTAGGATCTTCTGGCAGCTCAGGTTGGATTCGTCAGAGAATAGTTGCTTTTCGTAAATGATATAAGATGTTCTCAACCGTCAACCGTCACTCACCGAGTACTTGCTGTCTGGTCGCATTGCACAGTTGGGCGCTATAGAAAAGTCTTGCCTATATTCGTTTAATCTGCTATTGTACTTAGTGTGCATTAGCTGGTGTCTTAAAGCACTTTACTGTCATTGTGTAATGCTTTATGGAGCTCATCGTCAAACTGTCGCTTCATTGGGATCATTTTTCTTTCTTGAACCTTGATGGAACCGACAAAAACGACAGTTCGCTCAATTTAGTCCGTTATTGAGCATCATCATCATCATCATAAACAGCAATACATCAGTGATTCACACTGATGCTTGGGCAGACAGTCAGCCAATAGATATGGTTGTATGAACTGTTCAACCTCATGGCATTTGAAAAGCTATGTCAAAAATATGTTGGACAAAAAGATCAAAGAGGAAGTTTTTGAGATTAACTGCCGATGGAACATTTTTTAGCAGTGTGTGGAATATGAAAGAACTGAAGATCTGTTATTAGAAGTCCTCACAAAAAATACACATTTGGTAAACCCGTTGTGCACGTTACGAGATCAATCAAAAACAGGCGTGTTGGCAAAATTTACACCGAAGTTCAAGTGATTAGGAACAGAGTAGTCAGCGAGTAATATAACCATCGAGTTTCCAACTGCAGTAATTCTGTGTCGCCCACTGAAGTTCCCAGCCACCGGATTAGTGGACCGTAGTTCTTGACAATTCTTAGAGACTGGCGATGAAGGGGATTATTATGCACACAAAGTAAATACGTCCCACCTCTAAGGTGGTAACAGTCTAGAAAGTAACTGATTGGCATTTAATCGTCCGCAAAGCGTTGGGCCGAGACATTTAACTGAGATGAGCTGATCACATAGTTCCTCGGTGTGGTAATTTCAGTGCCCACTGATCACGTCCCCTAATAGTCGAGCCCTCCTGGACCTGCGCCAAGTTGTGGCACAACTGACGTAGTAACCACAATATTCAGATTTGACGAGCCGGAGTTAAGTCACACAAGCAATGAGGTTGGGTGTCAGTGGCTGTAGTATTACAAATGACCTTCAGCCAAAGCTGAGCTGAATGGGTTCTAGAGAGTTATTGAAATGCGGAGATCGACGCACTTCGGACTGCTTTGGAGGCAAAGAGAAAGGCTGTTTAAGTCTTTGTCAAATAGGCTAAAAGGCGTGGAGGTTAAATGGAGATCTGAAAATGAGTGATAGAAAAGTGCGACTGATTTTGATGGTTACAGTCACTAAGCCATCTGTCCCAGGACCAGCCATACACACCACAGGACCGTTTTCAGCTTTCCACAGTAAAAAAAAATCGTCTTAACAACAACTGGGTTCAACATCATTTGAAGTCAGCGCCTGAATCGCTACATTCTTCACTTCCCAGGAGCTCGCCAGGATCGACCCAGCTGATGATGACCAACGAGCTGTTGTCGAAGCATAGGCTATGACTTTGTGAGTACACGTCTGCGTGACAATTCAAATGTAACATGGGACGCGGATTCGAAAGAAATAATGAACTCTGGTTTGGACTAAGTAGAGTAACTCAAATATCAAACATCACATGTCATAAAGAACACTTTTCAGAATGACACATGGTTATAAAAATGGTTTTTATTTACTTTATATAGCTAGTGCCTTCGGTTTTCCACTTGACAGAGAAGTACGACTCAGTTACTTAGTTGTTGCTGTCGCTGGGTTGCCGCGTGCCCCACAATGGAATGCTTCTTGGTTCTACACCTTAGTGACGCGCTGTTGGTGCAGTAGGTCGGACACAGTATTGAATGAAGCAAACAAAACGCTCTGTTCAAAGTGGACTGAGTGATGCCAACGATGACCGCCTCTCTCGAGTTAAAATGGAGAGCCGTTCTTGGTGGGCGATAAGGAAAAATTGGTGGAAGGTAGCTAGTATCAGTTAGCTAGCGCGGACTTGAGGTGGCAACTGCGCAGTTCTTACACGTAACTTGCTGCGTTTTTGCATGTACACTAACTGGCTTATCCAATCATTCGGAATAAGTGATATAATATTCTCTATTTCCTGAAACCGATCGTTTACTTACTCGGTACTAAATATAGCTCACTCATCTTGTTACCATCTCGTTCGACAGCACGTAACTCAACTGAGCTTGACACTGTAACTTTTAGAACTCGAAATTTGATGATCAGTTGCAGTCCAGAGCTCGGGCAGGTGAGTTGCGATTTTGCCACTGGAAGTTATATCGATCAGTGAGGAAATTCGAGTGAGAACTTTTCCAATGATCACTTGAACGTTCTCATGATTCAAGGTGATGGTGAGTCAGTCCATACAGGGGCTGCTATCTGGTCAGCTTGAGGGAGCTAGTTAGTCCATCTTGGTCAAACAGTCAACGGTTTTATTTGCAAGAACCTGAATTAACAGTCTTTATGATTACTACTGTTGGAATGGTTGGATATTTCAAAATGACAATATTCCAACCTACCAATAGAACCATGCAGGAGGGTTCAACTCTTCTTTCGAATAACCATCATTTGCAGAGTTCAGCACTGTGTTGATCATTGTTTGTCCAATTGTTTACCCAACTCATGATGTGACACTCACTCAGGTGGTGGGGTAACAGACAATGTTCTTGCGTGAAAGTCGACTGAGTGAAGAACATAGAACATCCGAACGGTTGATAGTGGGAATAAAGTGCACTTGTGTTAAAGTGCTACAGGTTGACAGCGCGAGCTGCGTCATTTTTTATGTTGCGTTCGAGGAGTTCAGCCCACACTAACTGATCTTGATCAGTTGTACTGCCCAGCAGTGTGTAGTTAGCATATACTTTTAACAGTATATATGGACAATACGGCTGATGGCATGCTACTCAATTGAAGCTTCATCACTGGCAATGAACTTGATGGTCCTTGTAAGCATACAGCAGTTATGCATTAGCAATCCAAAATTGGGATAGCATTGCTGGGAGAAAAAAACTTTGAAAGTGTATTGCTGGACCACAACTTGCCGGTCTCCATTTCATCGCTTCAATTGTAAAGTAATGCACATTCGTCAGGCAGAATGCTAGGTACGCCGTCGGCAGGTGACATTTAAGAACCATCTGTCCGTAACGTCGACTTAATGGTAAAAGGACGAAAATGACACCAGGGATACTAATACAGTTATTTGGAACGCCTCAGTTATAGAACTCTCTACTGTTGTACAGCTCGGGAGCGGCGAACATTTAGACTTGTTGACCATACATTGTGAAAAATATCGAACCAACTTACTATACAATGCGTAAGTTTGTAGAGCTTATGCTAACTCTTCAGTAGTCTAATTTGGAAGGTTTGAATTGCATAATTGTAGTCTCTATGCGCTATAGGCTCATCAAAGTTGATTGTATTCCGACCTATAATATGCTATATCATTCATGACATTCCGTGCGGCGACATCTTAGGCTTATTGTGAATCATCGTCTCCTAGGTCACTCAATGGAGCCACAATACCAAGAGTCATCGGAAACGCAGACAACTATCTTTTACTGTTACAGTCTGTCCAGGCTAGAGCATCCTGCCTAATTCTGTCGTGACAACACCTTCAGCACATAATTTTAAGCCAAAACTTGCTACTCACAAACACATTATGCTGGTTCAAGTCTCCGTTCAGTACAAACATCTGGAGAATATTGATGTTGTGTACGATCTCTAATGTCAGTACTAACAAATCATTGCCTATTGCTGTGTCTGTTTCTTGCTCCGGTGCTCACTTCCGAATCGTAGTACTGTAGAAGAAGTCGGGTTCATAGCAAGATGTGTATTCACTACACCACACAAAGTCTCATCTAGTCTGTTATGGACACTGGTTATATAGGTCAATGTCAAACAACCTGATTGGTCAATGCAGATATGGCGTACACGATTGGCTGCACTCCACCACAAGTACGCCTTCTGTTTTCTAACTTAATCTCACTTTAGTATATTTCATATCCTTGGGGTTCTTATTATTTCGGGATGAGCATATTAGTACGTGCCCTTCCATTCTATATTATATACTCTTGTAACGCCACGTATCACAAAGTCAAGTGAACACAGACTCTGTATGCTCCACCTAACCTACAAACTTCCATTAGCTCCAGAGATGAGGGTGTAATTCTTATCTCGTCGTACTGTATCATTACAGCAGCCTTCCTACTCAAATAGGTTTATAGGCTGGTCCACTTTAAAAGATGACAAATGAATGGTGTTTCGCACCTGTCAGAGTTTTGCAGTGATCTGTACCTTTGTCCAAAATTTGGGCGGAATTCTCATCTTCAGACACCTGGAAAGAGATGACGTCTTCCAGTTCTGCATTTACCTCACATCTAGACTGGTTGATTCAGCTCTTTTATACGTCCATTCTCAGCGTCGTTACTAACCTATACCTTGGGATGTAGTTTTTCGTCTCGTTAAGGCACTCAATAAATTGTGCTAATGTAGTGTTTCGTTACAGACCGTTACATCAAAAAAGAGGGAAAGGTGAGAAGAGAAACAGCATGATGCAAAAGTGACGTTAGGTTGTTTGTTGCCAGCCATATGACTGATGTGGCATGGCGAATTAATACGGCTAATCAGATGGCCCACTGTCGGCATCAGCTGAGAAATAATTTGTCTCATAGTTATAAAACTGTAGCCACTGCTTTCACAACCAAAGTGTGTGTCGGTGTACAAACGTGCTTTACTTAACCATTCGGAGATGAAACGCGCAGGGGTAAACTTCACAGGCACCAGTCCACGCTGGACTGGATTTATCGGGGTTAGAGAGCACCCGAATAGCGTCTTGTTAATCAGCGCAAACAGAACTACTTAACGGGTGACGTCTCAGAGTCCACGTTGTCATGTGACAGGATATCGTGCACTAATTCATGACAATATTGAGTCAAATGTGCATTCATCATCATATCATTGAGAGTTTGGGTTATTCCCATATGAAAACCAAGTATATAAAGCAGCATGTCAGTGACTGATTAGTTGGTGTTAATTTCAAACGTAGAGAGTTATACCGATTCTCTGATATGTAATAACAGTTGATCGCTTGCTCTAAAACCTCTTGTGCATCTACATATTTAAATCGATCACATTCGGATCACATGACCGACTGTTTACAAGCCAAACAACTGTGCTCCCGATATTAGCAATTTTGCAACGTGTTAGTCAACATGTTGTTCACGTGACCTATGCGGAA
>LOND01008944.1:0-14073 GCA_014220965.1 Paragonimus kellicotti | reverse complement strand
CGACTAAATTGCAATATTTCAAAATTCGCACAAACATTGACCATCCCAGTTTCACTAAGCTAACTGCTGGTCGTCCGCCACGTTGTTCAGGAAACCACTCATCGACTCTCACAAGGCATCCTGATATAAGTGTCGGAAACGGAGAATGCGGATGAGGCAAAGAATAGTTATTCGGAAATTCAACACAGGTGGTATATACGTCAACACGACCACGACCAAAAATACTCATTTGAATATGACACTAATCCACGGATATCACGATTGCCAGTGTCAATTGCATGTACGGTAAATACCACTTTACGCCGAAATGCGTTCCAATATTCCTTCCTTGTAGGTTTCATCATTAACTACAATGCATATATGCATGCATCTACCTGACTACTGAGTAGTAGTGTGAATAGAATAGTGCGATCGCTAGTCCCCAGTGCACACCTCCGCCACGAAGATTATTCCAGCAGTAGAAAATGTCGTTCGAGCTCTCGTCGTTCTCTCGATGATCTGCCTACCGGCCTTGGTGACGTTGACACATCTGGTGTACACTCGCTTGCGATCGCGGTATCATGCCACCAACAAAGCTGGCCTCCATGAACTCGATATTGAATCATCTTAGCCTTAATCAACTACACTGGCCACGACGATCGACTGCTACACACTGTTCTTTCCTACCCTGCGAGGAACTTCCTATGTTCGAGTTTGCTTGCGTCATGCTTTATCTCGTCTCTCTGCTTAACATTCGAACCAGGTTCGAACAGAGCACATCGACCACGCGGCTTTGCAGTTGATTACCCGTTGGCAACCATCTGTGTGCTTGTCAGGATTCGGTTGGCCAACCACAGAGCCCCCGTTAATATTCACAACTTCAAATGCTGCTTGCTTGCTTGCTTCACATGTGCCCTCAACTTATATTTAGAAAGACAACCGTGTGTCTGTGTTTAAGGGAAATGCATACAACTCACACATTCGGAATTTACACGACTCATCAAGATGAGATATGATGTCTGCGCTCAAATGAAGCGCATATTCTCCTGGTGAGACTCATTCATTACAGTGTGAATATTTCGGTCAGCGTCTCGGCAGTATACGTTTATCGAAATTTATAAACGCACGTGCCAAACGTATCATGGGTACCTTTCATATATGAATTGAATAGTTCGAGTAAGCCCTGAATAGATTCCGCGAAACGTATGAGAAATCTATGGGTCCTCCGTTATTAATTACAATGGGAAATCGCAATGGTTTGGAGAAATAACGATTCCAGGAGATGAGAAATGTCGAAGCGTATTCACACAACTCATTGATAACCGTCTTCCATTCTGTGCGGGCCACAAATGCCAACATCGACAACGAAGGTTGAACTGACTTTGAATCAAAGGATGTTGAGTTTAAGGAATGGGTCGTTCTGTGAGGATATGTTGGTCTGGGATCGATGAGAGCTTCTTGTTTCTCAATATTCGAAGCATAAATTCACGAACATTATTATCATAACCGTGTTGTGCATAGAATTACAGTGAGTTCCAAGCTGTGTGAACAGCAAGCTGGCGGCCGACACTAGATTTGGGACTGATATTTCACTACTCAAACAATCTAGTGGATTTTTCAGTGCAGATGTGAAGGCAGCCAACGTTGCACAAACAGTTCGTGATTGGGCGTAACTATATATGACGAGCTGGTTGTGTGCATAAAATGGGCAACTGAATTAAATTATTCTGAACCTCTATGTCAAAAGTAACAAAGAAACACTGAAATCAAAACAGGATACGCTCAAACATACCACCTATTGCTCAAAGCGGATCCGGTCGTAATAGTGCTCAGATGTGTCAGTTAGTCTCAACAATAAAATTATGGTTATGTTGCAAAAGTTATAATGGATTATATGGAAGGGATAAGTACAAATTTGAGGTATCAGTGATATCTGGGAATGATCTTCCAACACATTCGGTGATTGCGAGATACAGTGATGGGACTACACAACTGAGCGGAAGTGCACCGTCATAGCGAACAGGCAGTTATCGGAATCCTACTATAACAACCGTAGCGTTGCTCAGCCTCGGCAACACTGCAACGGTGTTTAAACCACAAAGAACTACCCTGGCGATTTATGAAATGTCTGGAAGCTGCAACAAGCCAACACACCGATTTGTATTGTCGAAGCCATAGTGGTGTTGTGAACGCAAAGACGCTTGGCCTGCAAATTCGTTTATTGCACGAACTCCCGTACAGGTCATGTTAAACATGGGACCACAAACGTGTACACTCATTTGCACGGCTGACATGCATTCACATACATTGGGTGGCAGTACGTTGTCATTCGCCCTGGTGGCACTTCTCCCATAGCGCGTACACACTATTCCAATAGTCACTTCTGGTCCGTCGTCTTCCTGGCGTTGGGGCTTGCCCTTTGTTCCCGAATGTCGCTTGTGAGTAGTATACTACTCACAACGAAATTGCCTGTTATACAACAGTAGGAAATAACACATCTGTATAAAATTTGTGCAGCCGCGGCTGAAAGCGCACAAGTACCTTCGTACCTCTTGGGAAATATTTGTTGAACCTAACAACCTGAATTATCTCCCACCCTGTTCTATAGTTTGTCTGCATCTAGAAACAAACAGGCAAACCTATTGTCCTTATCGTTTGCATGTTTTGGTTTTCATCAAAGTTGTTCTAGGACGGATGACTTGAAGGACTGTGAGACACAGACGAATGCTTTCATCACATGTAGCTCTCATTCACTACAGAGAAGTCATTGAAGACCAAATTCATACTCACAAAATGCCGCACGCCACTGCTCGCCCGTTAACAGATCTCTTCCCACTAAACAAGTCAGAATGTCCTGTTCTGTCTCATCACTTCCACAGCCGTATGTTTTTCAGACATGCTACTGACTGGGCGACCTACTAACTAATCGGTCTGGTGCACACGTGACTATCTGTGTCAATGTGGGATATCGCGCTATCCCTGGTTACATGGCCATACTGCTTTAGTCACGTTGGCTAGTCTTGAATGAGTCACGTGTTCGTGCTTGCATTATCACGTTGCTTGCTCCGGTACAAACATAACAACTGCTTTCTGACGATATTTTTCAGTGAAGAGAAATTACGCGCAAGTGTAACTCACTGATACTGGATACTGGATGTTGTAATCTATTGTGCAGACAAGATTGTTTCGCAGTTGTGCCACGTGGACACTGAGACACGATGTACATAGCTGGTTCGGTTGAACATTTTAGAAGTTTCGGCCGTGAGAAACAGTCCACATTTCGTTTTTTCTTAGTGACTTCGAGCACACATCATATTACCTCTCCTGACTATCTGCATACCCGGACACGAAATTCAAGTTGATTATTTTGTGGAGTCCATGTAGTCCACTGTTCTCGGGTAAGAGGAATGCCTTATATTTGTTTCGCGAAAAATATTGCAACCCAATAACCTGTTGACAACGACCAATTTTACGTGCTCAATTGCTCACCTAGTTTCCACTTTTCTTCGTTTGCATTGCACCCCAATCTTAACGGTTTTGCGGTTCCTTGGTTACCAGTCAATGACATCTTATCATACTATCACAAATGTGAAGCACACTCAATTCACATCGTGGTGTGTAAATCAAGAACCCTCTCAACATGGTTCAACCGTCTCATTTCCACACCATTCTACCGCAGAAGTAGCTGCAGGAGTATTGATCAAGCTTGCCTCTCACGCTTCGTTCAATTTCACCCAAGCTTAAGTGCCAATCTTTATAAGACACTCCCCACTGCTACTGCATATTTTCAACGGGAATCGCAACGCTGATCCTTCACAATTTGCTTGCAAATCTGTCGCGCTGTAATTTGGACGCCAATTGTCCTATGCTTCACTCTGTTCCTACTACATTCTAGCATTGATGTGATATATGTTGTGAATCATCTGATTCTGCCTCCGAACACACTTAAGCCCCGTTTCCTTGCCAATTTTCTCCGCGAAATGTTTGAAAATCCCCGTTGTTATTAGTTCTTGTACTGCCCGTAATTCGCATGCCACACCTGTCAGATAAATCACCTGTGACGGAGAATGGTGACCTCCTCACAGACTGAACGTATATAGCATCATATAATCCTATGATACTGTTGCAGAAAGGCAATAGCCCAGCCTCGCGAAATGTTGGAGAACCTCCGTTGTTATTAGTTCTTGTACTGCACAAATGTTCCGGTGACGACTCTCTGCTAGCTATCACATAATTGGCTGTGTTATGTCAAATTCTTGTTATCTGTACCTGTTCTTCTCAGCAGACTGGAACAATCGACTAGATAAGGATACACACTTTAGCAGCGACAAGCATAAATCATCTCCATAGACAACACGCTTTCTGCAATTTCTTAAACTTTCATCGTTAAGATTAGGCTAAGTCGCTGCAACACTGTGATTCATGAATCAGCTAACAGTTTATGTTTAACGACACAGAACTTGGTTTGAACAAAACAAGATCTGCTATGCCTCGTTTATCGTGTATCTTGTTGCCAGCAAGGAGATACTCTCAAAATTGAAATGTATGCTTTAAGCACATTGTTTTAACGTTCAACTTTTTGAATCGCTTCTGCAGTAAACCGTCTTCCTTCCTATTTTCCTCAGGGTGAATTTCATCCTATATAGTCAGTTACATCCGTACAAACCTGGCGGCTATTCTATACGCTTCAATCGATAAACTTAATTAGAGAGAACGGAGTCATGGTTCGTACCTTTCGAAAATAGTACAGTCAAAGTTGAAACACGACCTCTGCTTAGTATTCTCTAGAGGACCGCGATAGAAATTGAGTGGGAACAAATATAAGAGCACGTTTAATATATGCCTCACTACACCCTGGATTCAGGATGTTTTGATGCGGGCAATTCTTGGCCATTTTCGACAAATTTTGTATGGACCGTGAACAGCCGACTAGTTTGTTTGTTACAGGTTTGTTTACTTTGGCACCCGGTTAGTTCATCTCTTGAGTGAATGTGAAATATTGGCTTTTACATATTTCTCAGCACCGTAAAATATTTAACTTCCTAGACCGCTATATCTTGAAGGCAATATTGTTTGTAATATACCTCTACCACCCACATCTTCTTTATCAAGTACCAGATATCAGTAAGTCAATGAGTAAGTAACACTGAATACCAAACAAAACATTTTCACGCAATCTAGTGCATTTTGTACGCGCGATTTATGCTGAAATGTTTATTGAGACTACTGTGTGTAATTGGGATCCAGATTATCTTTGGTAGATAATATGCAGTGCACTGAACATCATTCATCAACACAAACATCTCCGCACATCTTCTATTCAGCAAAGCCAAGTGGATGACCAATTGAATGGGTGAAAACTTCGACAATGTTATCACAGAAGTAACGCTGAACGTGAGTTTCATTTCCAGGTGAATTTCTTAATCAGCATTTTGTAAAACAGCAGTCAGGAAAGAGGACAGATAGATATAGTTGTAACAACCGCAATTTCATTTGCCGAGTTCATTCAATGTAACAACTCAGCACATGAAATGAACCAATGTGCAAAATCGCAGTCTTTTGGAATTGGTATTAACGCTAAGCATCCGAGTTTAATTAAGCTAACTGCTGATCGTCCACCACATTGTTCAAGAAAACAACGATGGTACTCAAATCTCTCCGAGCAATTTCCGATTGCATCTCATGATCTCAAGCTTAGCCATCACTACCACACACGAATTGTTACAAAGCATTCCGACGCAAATTTATTTGAGAACAATACATATAGGCATAGATTAACTTTCATGCTAACGCCATAATTGTTTCCATCCTGATCGGATTCAGGGAATGTAGTGAACTAAATAGATCATTCCTCTAGTAGGACACGAATGGATGAGACAACAGTTTGCACACTTTCCGCGTTCACATCCAACCACTGAGAGTTACATAGATACTTTACCCCGTTCAAGGATCTGGTTAGGACCTGGCTGGATGCAGTATTCTTCCACAGTAACATGAGCCATTTGCAGAAAACAGTGAGTATTCTCAGTTAGTTTCAAGTGAATTCATAGTTCGAATGGAACTGTCTCCTGAAACGGCTTCGAGATTGATTATGATGGACTTGCGTAACCAGGGATAAAGTTTGCATACTACTTAGTCAAATTGCATTATTCCGTTTCTGGTCGTTTGCTGCACATACACAGTATTTTCTCCTTGGCATCAAAAACCATCGTTTGGATGACCTATCAGGAATATCTCTAGAACTATCCTTCGAATGAGTGAACATCCACTGCATTCAACTGGGTGGGGAACCACTGGTGTTAAGCTATTTATATTGAATTGCATGTGATGCTGTTCGACCAGTTCCAAACGCCACAAACAAATTCACGTTTCGTTAGTTCGCGGCATATCCATTTCCACGACAGAGAAAATTCAAACGGGAGAACAGCGGACACGACAACAACGTCACAGGTTCCGAAGTAAACGAGCACCAGTAAAGATGCCGTCGTCACTATCAAATTAACGACCGCCGGGATGTGTTAGTTGATTAGTTGCACAAGTAATCTTGAAACGATCATGGACATGAATGAAAAACTATCTCACATCGTGGAACGTTTTCAACCAGTGAGTCAACGTCAATAGAGTGTATTTTTTCTGCGAGACACTCATCGGATTATTCTCTAAACTACCAAGTAACTCAAGGTCTCTTGAATAACAGGAGCTGGAGGTTTCACGCATGGAAGCTTGCTGTCGAGCAAATTCTCTCGATGTTAAATCAACATTGGCAGGGATAGGTCTCGTGTGAACATCGGACTTGTGTAATTCAGGTAATGTTCTCATTATTGGTGTACCAGCTTCGGTCGACTTCAATGGTTTACCCAGACCAATTTATACAGGGATGCAGTAATACAATCTGTAGCTTCCTCGATACTTGTTTTTCAACTTGAACGTTATCGTCGCACATATGGTCAATTTTGATCTTCATTCGAGACTACCATTCCGATGCCTGCATCTGGTTCAACAACCCCGTCCTGGATCTGTCTCACTTGTGAAGAATTCTTTCGAATTGCGTGATGTTTTGGAGAATATTTTGGAATTACTGTGATTCAGGCAGGTGTTTGACCAACTGTTCAAAGAGAACACGAACTGCAAATTTCTGGTCGCTGTGCAAATGATAGCATGCACTGAACAGTGTTACATGAATCGTCTACACGGCACTCCACGAAATTGAACGATTGATAATTGAGCATAATGAGCTTCATTTTCATCTGTAGGTGTCACGGACGTAGTGCCAGCCATCGAACGGTTACTCATTAGAGGTAGATCTGCTAAGGTTGAGAAGTGGATTAGTTGTGTCAAGCTGTGATACAGCATCTGGAATGCTTAACTCAAACAGCCAATCCGTTTAATTCCTCGCCCATGGTAAATTGGACTGTTTTCCCACGTTCTACGATCCCGCGTTTTACCAACCGCATTCGGATTTCACTGCATCGAGTTGAACCGTTTACCTCAGTATGTTCCGCGGTTGACTCACCCGCAACGCTGTGAACGCAATTCAATACACAGGTATGTAGCCCACACGTCGTTCAACCTGTTTTCCCTTCATCATTGCGAAAAGACAGCCACGAAGTGCTGTGTTTTATCAGGCCTGATGAAGTGGACATCTCCCCATACAGTCAAGAAAGACTTTCAAGCCCTTCACGATATACATTTGTGAATTTTGACCGAACCTACTACCTCAGTTTTGAAGCACGCTGAGCGAGCAGCTACGAAAGCAGTATGTGACCATGCAAATCTTACCTACGAGTCTCGGCTGTTAATTCCTGATCGTTTCCCTCCCAAGTATCAAAAGGTTCGTGTCGAACTAATTCTCAACTACAAAGAAATAATCGGAAGAGACTTTCGGCAGACTTACTTGCCAAATGAAACCGTAAACAAATAGAATGCGGAAGAGCTTCAAGGTAACACTGCGATTGTTGATAATGTGTGAATTCTAATTTGACATTTAACCGCTACGCTACTTACAAGTTCACAGTGGTATATCTTCAATGCTGAAGTTAGCCGTGACTTATTAGTTTGCGTCATCCGTTCTTATTCGTCAATGGTGGTTCACGTGAATCCATTTGACTTTCAGGACTTCTAGATTTGGCGCAATCTAATAAACCGTTTCTGAATTTATTCTTCTTATTCCTTTCCCTATCGGGAGCGTATCTTCATCAGTGCAGAACGAATACATGTTGCAATGTGTCAGCAATTCGTTTACCCTGATCAGTTGCAAGACGCAAAACATGCAGAGTGTATACGACGGACAAATAGAGATAGACGGGATATGGACACGTATAAATTCACATCGATTACGACGTCATCAACATCAGGGAAACCCGATAAGTTGGTTCAACCACTTTCGTGCACTTCGCGCCGGCTGGTGAGTTCTGATTAGAATGGTTCCGTTAAACTACAGTAGCTTCGGGTTCTGAGTGTGTAACAATATTTTGAATGAGTGAAGTAGGTCAGCTCGATGATCTGTTATCCTGAAGTGTCTAGCAATCAATGATTTTGGAATTCGGGCAACGGAGTCACTGGTTTAATGTTGTTGTGTCTCTGGTTGTACTAATCATTTCTGGACGTGTTCTGCCACTTGCTTTGATATCTGGCCCAAACAAACTTCATCGCAACTGCAAGTGAACTGGCAGACAAAGTGAGAGACAGAATATTTAGACAAACTGCGTTCGTGATTATGCATAACTGGTCCTTTGGTGGTTGAACCAGGCGCATAAGCATGGAAGAGGGCTAACTGCAATTTGTACTTAATCCTTTGCAAGAATAGAAAAACATCCTTTTTAATAACTGTTTGAAGTGGCACGTTACGCTCATTCATCATGCTGTGAATATCTGCGAACCATTCATGATATTCACTTGCCAATAATGTTTATCTCAGCATCACTTGTTTTATCTGCAGCTTACCAGGAGTGCAAAAACGCCTGATCCAGTGCAATAAGGTATTCACCCAAACACATGTTGTTGTGTCTCTGGTTGTACTAATCATTTCTGGACGTGTTCTGCCACTTACTTTGATATCTGTTGAAGTTAGATCAAATCTCCAACATGCGTACAAACACGTTAATTTTCACGTGTACCGTCATTTGACACTAGTGAAGACCTATCAGTAGCGTACATCTGCTGAAGCAGACTAGTTTTGGCTACTTGATGTCGCAGCTTTCTTGTGTTTAGATCATCTGAAAAGTTCACATTTTCTTTGGAACACAGGTTACAATGTGCTCCAGAAGTGCACACACATCTTCATAAAGGATTGGAAAGCTTGCCCGGATACGTAGATAGAATGCACCTTCCACGTGCGGTCACAACCATGATCGTTTTGTTCATCAACAGCTTATGGGAACACACAAGTGAGAAACATTTTCAAAGTGGAACATTACTGTTCTGCACGAATCAGCCGTTATGTCATACAGTTAGTCAGGCACATTTCAGCAGACTGACACATAGCTTCTCTCAGGTATTTGAACTCATGTACATCTATATGTATGCGGAGAAATAATTTTCAGAAAGTTAAATTTGATACGTGTTCATCACCGTATTCCGGTAGCCGCACACAATATAATGCAAAACGGAGTTATCACAATTTCTAAGAATATCATTTGGCTTGGACAACGTTGCAGAAACTTTCCAACGGTTCTTTTGTGAAGTTACACACGGTTCCGATTTTGTCTGCTCCTATCTGGATGACATTTTCATGAATAATTCCTCACAATGAGGAACATTGCAACATCGCGTCTTACTGAACAATTTGACAGGTAGATAGCAGTACTACCAAATATATGTGAATGACAAGATTGCATAACAAAATATCAGCACTCATCCGATTCTGGATAGCGCAGTGAAAAGGATTCCGAGCGTTGCGAACTGTCAACTGAAGTGAATGGATTGCATGTATGACAGGTTCATCAAGGTAACTAGGGAATTCTATGGACGAACGCAGTGGAGATTGTGTTGATGAGTTCACCACGATGTTTCGGTTGAAACAGCAGCAACCTGTCAAATTCAGATAAATTGCTTCGAATACCTGCAAGCCCGTGTAACGCCACCAATGACCTCCTCCGTGGCGATCAACGCGAATTCCAGTTTACAGAATCCTGCATGCACTGAGTTCATTGGGCCCAAGGATGCGTTCGCCGAGTTGACTCTCTTTACTCACCATGACCCAAACGCACCGCTGTTCATTGTAAGCGACGCCTTTGACACAGCTGTCGACGCCGTGTTACAGCAGCTCGTCGGTAAGCAAAGGCGTTCATCAGCTCTCTTCTCCAAACGTTCAGTACCCACGGATTTCCGCTACAGCACGTTTGGTAAGGAGTTACCGGCAATCAGCTTACTCCACCTGTCACATTCGCCAGTTGTTGGAAGACAGAACCCTCACGGTCCACACTGATCACAAACCGCTAATCCGTTCTTCAAACGCTTCATCGAACAAGCATTCCCCACAGAACGTCAGATATCTGGACAATATATCCCAGTTTGTCGCTGATGTACCACAGGTCTGAGGTGACGAAAACACTGTCGCGGATGCATTTTCACCCATTAATATCTTCAGCGCATCTGCTAGTAAAAGCATTTGTTCTGACGGCCATGGATGCCGCGCCAGCTAGGTCACTATAGATGGAGAACCTACATCAAATATTTTCCTGGCTGCACTTTCATAAGCATGAAATATTCCAATGGAAATTGCATACTAACATTTGCCTATTTGCCGGTGCTACTATCCTAGCTGAGTAGGTAGGTAATTACATATAAGTTGAAAATTACGGAAACAAACGTACGGACCAGAAAGTGGAGTATGAACATTCAATTCGATTTTCACCATATCAGTTAAACATCTGACCGGGTTAATATGAAAGGGAACTTACGTCTAGTTCCATTGCTTTGCAACGTCAAATGAAGATGAAACTATGATACCGAGAATCTCAGTATATGAAACAATTCATATTATTATATATTGCGTGATAACTTAGATGCATTCATTCGCATGTAGAGTAGCGTATATTGTGAACGAGAGATGAAATGTGTAACGTCATAGTCCTGGTTCAGTGGGTGTTACAAGTTTCATGGCTTTGAGTTAGATGCTGACACTCGCCTGTGATTGCGTATGGTACTGTTACGTGATTGAAACGTATGACCAGTAATATTGGAGCACCACTCACGAGAGATCCCAACTTTTGCACTCCCGTAAAGCATTCACGTTTCGTTCCTGGTTGGCTGTACTAACCAAAACTATTTGAAAATAATCACAATATTTTCGAAGTACTCAAGAAGTCACGTAAACTACGAACATTTACAAGAAACTAATCGTCAGGTTAGAAGAGTGATAGCTTAGCGAAACTTGAGAAAGACCAGTGAAAAGGCAGACAAATGAAGCCATATTAACCAATAGGTTGGTCTGGACACCTCATCAGTGTTAACTCATGTCACTGAATCAGAAACACGCTCGCGGGTAGACGAATATTTGGCCGAGGGGGTTCATAGCTTGAATGAACTTCTTGTGACAATGTAACATAGTATGACGTACTCGAATGACGGTTGAATCAGCCGTCGTTATGTTCCACTGCTGCACCGAGCCTGTTCCATTTTCTGAGCGGTCAGCACACCATACGGAAATAATGACTATGATTCAAGTTGTGCTCCGCGTCTGCTATATGTCGTTCAATAAGCCACAGTTTTCACTTTCCTGACTCCGCTTCTGAGCTACGCTAGGTGGTGCTCGTTTATCCGTTCACCCAGCTGCCTCATCATGGGTCCAATAGAGACCGCTGAACACGAACATGAGAGGGTGTAAGCGACCATATTTTGCGCCCGCACAGATGTTTTGTCTTCCACATTAGGAGGTGAAACGCGCGTACTGCTGAACCATAATTATAGTGTTGGGGGCCAGCAAAGTTAGAGACTATACAAATGAGAGGATCCGGTGTTAATTCGCCCTTGAGCAGTGGGTTGACGAATACCGATTTCTACCTAGCCGAGCAAGCAAAGAACGTTGTGATACTTCTGTCACGTTCATTACAATCATTCAATCCAGATGGCATTTTTGCCTTCGGATATTATGAATATGAGACTAATCTTTTGTTTCAAAGACATAGAGCTAGTGAACGTAGTACATTGCATTGTCATTGCCGGTCCTCTATAACCATTGCGATTGGTCAGCTGCCTGATCAACTAATCCAGAAAAGATGAATTGAGCTGTTCACTTCTACCTCTAACGTCAGCTGTGTATAAGAATTAGCTACCTGGAACATGCACGAAATGAAATGGACTTCGTTCAAACCATCTGTTATTGAGAATATTTCATCCACATAACAGCGCGGAAAACATAGGCTATCGGTGGAACATTCCGGCTGTTTGTGATCATGCATGTGGAGGAATTTAACGGCTAGCAAAGAGCTGAGGAAAGTGCTACAGTCACTAGCCCAATTGTCGACAGAGTGATTTGTTAACCTCAAGTGGCAGATTGAGTGTGTGACAAGGAGAAAATGGCTAACGAAAGGAAGTCTAACTTGTTCGTATTCACATACTAACGTGGATAGTCAATGGTCGCCATTAATGGCACGTTTACAACAACAATGAAGTGACATCAAACGACCAAGCAAACTTGTTACGGATATGATCTTCCCAAATCGAGAGTGTTACGCAGACTTCGTTTTCAAAGAGGCCATAAATATATCGGTCAACACAGGCTCATGTAGACTACGAGAGATCATACTATCAACTTGGTGAGAGAATTGTCCAATGCAGATCAACTTTATTTTTAGAGTACTGAGTAAGATGTTTGAATAAATGAGTTCAATGTGATATTCTATCACACAATCATAGATGATGTCAATCGCTTCAGTGAGGGATACACTGGTAAACGAAGATTGCATGATGAAGATGCCATTTTCTTTTCTGTAACACTCGGGTTGGGTACGATTTCAATGAACCGAAAGTGTCCTACATATTATGCATAAACGAGTGAACTCTGACAGGAGCAGCATCTTTGCTATTCATTTCGCTGGATTGTGGTAATTTGGGTTAGTCATCGATAATATAAGTTACTCGGAAACTTCGGATTTATGTATATTGGGAATACCGAACTTCAACTCATGCGTGTAATTTCCTGAACCCCTAGTTGCTGATTGAACTGTATCTTTCGTGCCGTTTCGAATGGAGTTTACTACTGCCGAACAAAACATAAGCGAATGTGACTGCGGATTCTGGTCGTGGTGCAAATGATAGGATGCGCTGAACAGTGTTACATGAAGTCGTCTACACGGACTCCACGGAATTGAACGATTGATAAATTGAGCATAATGAGCTTCATTTTCATCTGTTGGTGTCATGGACGTAGTGCTAGTCATCAAACGGTTACTCATCAGAGGTAGTAACACTGAATACCAAACAAAACATTTTCAGGCAATCTAGTGCATTTTGTACGCGCGATTTATGCTGAAATGTTTATTGAGACTACTGTGTGTAATTGGGATCCAGATTATCTTTGGTAGATAATATGCAGTGCACTGAACATCATTCATCAACACAAACATCTCCGCACACTTCTATTCAGCAAAGCCAAGTGGATGACCAATTGAATGGGTGAAAACTTCGACAATGTTATCACAGAAGTAACGCTGAACGTGAGTTTCATTTCCAGGTGAATTTCTTAATCAGCATTTTGTAAAACAGCAGTCAGGAAAGAGGACAGATAGATATAGTTGTAACAACCGCAATTTCATTTGACGAGTTTGCTCAATGTAACAACTCAGCACATCAAATGCAACAATGTGCAAAATCACAGTCTTTTGGAATTAGTAATAACGCTGAACATCCGAGTTTAATTAAGCTAACTGCTGATCGTCAACCACATTGTTCAAGAAAACAGCAATGGTACTCAAGTCTCCTCGCGAGCAATTTCCGTTTGCATCTCATGATCTCAAGCTTAACTATCACTACCACACACAAATTGTTACAAAGCATTCGGACGCAAATCCGTTTGAGAACAATACATATAGACATAGATTAAGTGTCATGCTAAAGCCATAATTGTTTCCATCCTGATCGGATTTAAGGAAT
>LOND01008943.1:15620-28471 GCA_014220965.1 Paragonimus kellicotti | reverse complement strand
TTTCGCTCAAGGCTGCTATGTAGATTCCATAACGACGCAGCTCCATCGCGATCAGTGCAATGCGCCGCTCTGGACGCCCTGTCGCACCGCATCGATCCAGCAGCGTGCGCACATTCCATGCTCCAACACAGAGCGTCTTGCGTCCCCGTGCCTGTTTCAGGTTGGTCTTCGGGTTACTGAAACTTGAGTGAGCATTATCTGCTCGAGGATTCTGGTTGGGGGAACAGTATGAGGGTGAATGTGTTTGGGTCTGCATAGTTTTGCTACCTGAACCAGGTGGGTTTTACACTCGTCCAGCTGGGTTTCGTTTTGAATTGCGTGACTCCCGAGTTAGTGCAATTCACGTCGGGTAGCAATCATTCATCTAGGAGCTGTGGCACGTGCGTGTTAATCCCTACTAATTACCTCCAGCAAGTGCAAGTGATGTGATCCGAGTTCTGTTGCGTTAGCTACGACGGGACAGTATGTACTCACACAAAAATTAACCAAACACCATTTCGGTGGAAGATGAAAAAGTAGGAAACCACGCCATTGGTCATTTTTACTGGTGAACCGTAACGTTTTATGTGATCAAAATGACACATTTCAATGAGAATATGGTGCTTGTTGTCAGTGTCTTTTCTGCATTTGTTTGTGTTCATCCTTCTCCAGGTCGAATGTACCGGTTCCGGTTTGTTAAAGCAGACTGTCTTCAAATACCTCTGTCCTATCTCGTGTTGCCTGAGGTATCGTAGATTAATCGTTGCTTAGCCGTAAAACACCGATTACTTGAACACTGTTGGGCCCATGTGATACAATTCCGTAGGGATCACCTATTCGGAATAACAACCTCTGCATTGAATATGTTGAGCTCCATTAAGGAAAAAACTGTATCCTCCTTTACTTGCTGTTAAACGCTAGAAATATTGTTTCGTATTACAGGGGACAGTGCGTTGTTGCATCTTAACGTGCGTTTACGTGTATGATGACCTTGACCTGTTTGACCTTTCACGCTTTTACGATTTTCCTGACTGTCGTTGAAACCAACTATCTGAGGGTTAGACTGTCTCCCGGTTTGCCCACTTCACACGTCACGAAGGTAAGTGCTCTTTTCTTGAATGAGAATTGTTATGGTTACGGAAGGCATCATGAGACTGGATTGTAATATTGCACACAGTTTAAAGTTCACACTGTTCCGTTTTGTGAATCGTGCAACTGTGACAGCTAGGACTCAAATGTGCCTGTCAGTTTGCACATAGTGTTCCACCAACTTTTTATCGCATAACACAACTCACGTCACACATACTCGCTAGTAGACCAAAAAAATGTTCGCGCACTATACGAATACTGATACACGGCGAACTGAACAGTGTTTACCGGCCACGTTCCACCAATACCTGATGTTCTCTCCCTCTTATGTCCGTGCCACCTGCATGACACGTGACATCCGCATAACACCGAAACAGTGATTGAATGGACGTGTGCCCCCCACCCGTTGACATAATTTAGATTGGCGATTTGAATGGGTTCACTGCCTCGCAAGTGCAATCGCGACCGGGATTGTATTTAAGCGCGCACACCAGTGTCGTCCTGAAATTCATTCTCGCCGCCGTTTACTCAAACAAGTCGTTCCGAAGAAATGAACAGCGTCGAGAGTAAGTTTACAGGAGGCCGGATGCAGTCTTATGTAAAGGGTATGTTTAGAAATGGATTTTTTTGGTTTACACACCATAAACTTACTGTGTTGGTTAGTTTGGTTAAGTAAGTTTTGCACACATAATATGAGAACACGAATTAGCTTAGTATACCAAAAAGTTGTATAATTTGAAAGGATAGTAGCAGAAGACAAGCTTATTTGCCGTGGCAGTGTGTTACTCATGCAAACTTCATGACGCACGGTTTCCTCGTTCGAACTCACCATAAATAGAATTTAACTGCCGAATAAACCCTTTTTCTGTGTAGTAACAAATTGCTAGTACTGTGACAAACATTTTCCCTTTGATATTAACTGTCGGATGGACATGGTACATCGTTCGGCATTCTGCCGGGAATCATGAGTCTAACACTGACACTCTTTCAGTGACTTTTTCACTATGACATCAGCTGGCTGTATGTTTTCTATGTTAGCCAATTTGTTAGCTGTTGTTCGAATGCTCGACAGTGGCGTTAGTGAATTCCACTGTAAACTGGTTGAGAGATCCTAGCGGGAAAGTTAACCCCCTGAATCACTTGGTAGAGTTAATCTAAGACAGGGGATTGGGTAAGTAACCAAATCCAAGGGTGAATTTTCTGTTCTTCTTTTGTCGATTTGTCGCTCAGCTAGTTGAACACTTGCTAGGTCTCAGCATGCCGTGTCCGATGCTGCTTTGAATCCTGCCGAATCCCAGATTTTTCGCAATTGGGTTTCTTCTAACTTGTCAAATTTGCCATACCACTCATTAGCAAACAGTACAAACCAGGCGCTGGTGTTCAATATGCTTTGATAGCAGAGGTAGTTGGTTCAGTCTCATTCTTTTTTTATTTATGAGTACCGTAAACTGACAGTAGAACAAATGATGGTCCATTTTTTTTTACAAGAATTTACTAAACAGGAAAAATTTTCTCCTCTTTCCGTCAAATTTCTAGTCTGCGTACTGTTCCAACTAGACCTTCAAACTTACAGTTGCAAAAATCTTTAAAAAAAAACTGTACTGGATACTTTAAAACATTGTGAAATTCTCCTAATTTCTCTTTAATTTTGGCACTGAAAAAGCAGTCAAATGAGGAAAACATACATAATCTTATCAGAAAATAGCCTAAGCTATTGGGTCGGTGTTTAATGAAACTTGACCGAAGTAGTATCAGATATAAATTTCGAGGTGACTGTTAATTTTGTACATTGTAACCAACAGTCTATTGTGTCATACAAATCAATCAGGGTTCTGAGTCGATCACAGTGAAATCGAAACAGATTCCGTTTGAAAGTCAGCTGTCATTTGCTTGCCTAGTCGTGAGCGGGACAACTTCCATTCAGCCTTTCTATACACGAACAGGTGTGCGGTCATGTTCAAGAACGTTTGTGATTAGGACTTTTGATTGTACATTCCGTACTGTACGAGATTGCAGGATCAACTTAAGGGAACAGTTAGAAAGAGGTGTTCAGCAGTTAAAGAAACAAATTCTCCTGTACCTTCTTGCCGACTGTATTCCAACTACTTCAAGTACCGTTATCAACTCTGTAGGAGTTCTGAAGTACCAAAGGTCGACGGTCCTGGGAATTGTCATTCAGAGCAGGTTATCTGAGGGAACTGAACACAAAAGGGGTCAAAATAACCGTCAAAATGGAACAAAACAACATAGAATTCTGCTTGATCATCTTAACCTGGTCGTTACTTATTAGTTTCGTAAAACTTTCAATACCGGAACAGTGTAGGATGTGGCTGATACTAGTGGAACATTATATTTGGTTTTCTGACTGTTCAGCAGAGTGAGTCAGATAAAAAAACTAGAATTTACTAAAAATGTTTCTAATTTGCAGTGACTTTCGGATGGTATGTTCTGTTTCAGAATTGCTATGTTTATAAGGAATTTAATGAGAAATTGCTTTTCTTACTTAGCCTGAAGTTATCAAAAAACGTAATAAAGTGTACTTGCGTTATCTCAAATATTAAATTTATACCAGTAGTCATTTTTCTCATTCTGCTCTGATTGAATTTTTTCCTAGAATCGTAACTATCTAGATTTCCCGTTGGATCGTCCATTTGACCCGAGGTTCTCAAGTTCCCTAACTGACCCCTAAGAGATAAAACCAAGCGATAAACTAAACATTCATGAGCCACATTCTTATATTTATTCACCCTCACACTTTTTTCAAATAAAATTATTTATCCAAAATTATTTGTGGTTTTAGGATAATACGTTAGTTTGACTGTTGATAGTGTGTTCCAAGAAGATATTCGGAAGAACCAGATATCAGTGTACCGCAGTAAAGGATTTGTGCATACTTGGGCTAGCCCAGATCAATGTAACCAGAATTGTGACTATCCCAAAGTCAACACCTTCCACACTTGTGAAAAGCAGCTTTCCGTTCAAATCATGATTTGGTTTACTGAAAACTCCATCTGTAAGCTAGTAGAAACACTCGTACGAATCATGTGCGAAAATTCATGGTAGTTTTCTTCTGTGTAGAATACACAGAAGTTTTGTCATATTACTCTTGAAGTTTGTTGCGACGACGAATGAGTGTTTTTCGTTTAGCTAAGTGTTTGTGTTAACTGAGTCTTATCATCATAACCTTCACCGAGGGGAAAACCCAAAATTTAGTACAAGCTACTTTTAACCTCGCATATCCTGCTGAAATGGACATACAGAGAAATGTCTTTTCGGTTGCTATGATACATCTGTCGAGAGTTGTTTGCAGTAGGAACAGAAGTGCATACCGACATACTACATCAAAGAGACTGTTTAACTAGTGAATGTTTCGTGTAATTACAGGCATCGTGTGAACACTGAAGAGGAAGGAGTCGTTGTAGAACTTTTTCGGACCAGCCTGTACACTCGATTGCAGATAACATTGTACGCATTGACTAAGAGGTTGAATTAAGAAGCGATAGGCATTTCCATAGGTGGCTGATGTAATCGCGAACCAAAATCGGCATGCAGAAGAGAGTTTCTGAACTTAAGTCTTCGACTACCGAACATCCACTGACGATTGGATAACACACTGATCCTTCAGTTTAGTCAATGGAGACATTCATTACTGTGCATGAAATGATCAGTGGTCGTGGCGGCCTATAACTATGTGTAAACACTAGCTGACCGTTAGGGCTACAGATGTAAGTACTGAGCAAGTGCATGCAATCTTATGTCATAATCAAATCCGTTCCGTCTTCAATTTTGTTGACCTAGAAACTCGGTTAGCTTGCAGATTACATGACTGCAAAGAATGTGCGAAATGACTGAGTCACCTCACAGTCTGAATCGTCTGATGCCCCTAGTTCGAACTCAAAGGACAGATCACCAATAAATCTTTGTTGATGAAACTTTTCGGGTTACAACGATAACATTAATGTGTATCTCTGTGCACACTGTCGGTTAATTATCAGTCCGAATCACAATTGTAGCGGCATTCGTGTTTGTTGGTCAAACGCGATATTGCTTGCTTGAGTGTGTGTGTGTGTGTGTGTGAGTACGGTTGGTGGCGTGAACACGTTATTATTTCGCGCCTGTGATACTGGTGACCTTGGTGAACAAACCGGTCGTACACTGGGCCGATAAACCTGCAACTAAATCCTGTATGAGTGTATGCAATGAAAATGAACAAATGTAAATGCTTAAAGCCTAATTCATTATCATTTAGACGCAAATATCTGTACGAAAGAACTTTTTTTCACTTGGAAGCAACAAAAGTTCTGATCTAGTTTTCATATCTGTTCCAGTCGATCTGAAGAATCCAGTCCTGGCACGCGATAGCCCGTTACCGCTGTATCCACACGTGAAGTTGCTAGGAGTGCCGATTCGAAAAGGTCAACCGAAAGATGGAACACAGCTTGGACCGAAACTTATCCGTGACACAGACATTTTTCAGTATCTTCAATCTATCGGTAAGTCCAGAACTAGGAGTACATTTACCGTATTTAGCTGCATGCGCTGCTTCGAGAGCCTCACGTCAGTCATTTATAAGCTTGATAGGTTGTTCTCGTTTTGTATGAATATCGTTTCGGTTACAAAACGTTTGTGAAATGATTGATGAGGCCTAATCTCACTGCTAGATGCACTAGTTATGTTTGACACTTGAAGCCTAAAGTACAAAATTAAGGATGGTCGTTCGTTGTCATAAAACGGTCAACCATGCTAAGCTGGTTGATATTACGTACTGACAATTCATAATCTTGCTTCCGAGTTTATTGACGAAAGGTATTAGGTAACCTGACGACTGAATAAGCGAATGACTGCTACGTTTGTGTTTGCTGCTTTGTGGTCATAGATTTTGACTGTTACTGGTAGGGTAACACTCACTCTTGCCTGTATTTTACATACTTATAGACTTTACATTGAGCCCGTTAAGAAAAAGAGTAATAGACTCAGCTATTGCTCCTGTTAAAACCCATCAGTAGTGCTGATCTTTAGTGCGGTCAGCGCTTAGGTTCTAATACACGTACTTATGTGAAGAACAAGTTAATCACTGCGCCACTAATGTCGCACCGGGCAAGGACGAATGAGCGTCTCAAAATCCCCACTTGTGAACGTTTGTGAGTAATGCTCAGGCTGCCCGTTTTTCTTCGATAGAGGTCACTAACTATAGAGCAGTATCCAATCTTTGGATACCAGCAATGGAACTTACGTAGAGAATGTCCAATCATCCTTCAGACTACTTTTTTTTGAATTTCACTTTTACGGAGCTCACTGACCTAAATTGTTATCATCTTATCAACCATTGCCGTCTAGTATGTCCATCAAGCATGTTCTCTGGATTGGACCGTTTATCTGACTGTCCTTAGCTGCCTTCTTCTGATGGACTTAATGCATCTGCACTTTCAGACCAGCCAACTCTACTACTTACCCTCGATGTTGTCCACTCCCTCTCGAAGTGGACGATATGCCTACTAACCAGTCGATGAGGACGACCTCTGTTGAAGTTGCTTTATTTTTATTGATTTTGCAATTCGCTTAATTTAACAAGACGACTTCGATTACCAAGTTGGTTCGTTGCCGTTTAGATGGCTGTCAAAGCTCGTTTGATTGAGCGTCTAATTATAAACCTAAATGTCTAAGCCTCTGATCTATGCTTATGCTCGTCCGAATTCCTGCAGTTTAACTCCTAAACGGCCATACTGTACTAGAATTCTTGTCAAGTTGGAATTCTATGTTGGTTTCAAACTTCTGTTCATAGATATCGTTATGCGCACTTTTTCCCGTAATCGTAAGTTTAACCAATCACAAATTAACTTCCATTAGAAATGCTTCATTGCCCCCCCCCAACATTTTAGGAGCCTACTCAATGGTTCTAATGAATTAAGTTCAATCCATCTGTTTCGGAAAAGAAAGAGTTACACCATTGCAATTGGAATCGAATTTATAATTTGCCGAGAAAGATTTAAGTTGGGCCAACGGACACACATTGATTTAGTCTGAGCTATTCAACTGGGTACACACAACTTTATCTGTTTACCGTATGGTTTCTATCCAACAACAAACAATTTCCTTGGTGACTTGTCTGTCCCATATACAATGATATTAATAGATGAAGATATGGGAAGTATACTGGATGATTGAACTAGGATGTATACTGCCGGGACTTTCACAAACATTATTTTCCAGTTTGAGGTTAGTGGAGTATGGACAAACGAAGATTTGCCGCATTCAAAAGATGCCATCCTGTGAGCTGAGGAGCAACGCGTTCATGCAAATTAATAGAGAGAAAAATATTGTAAAAAAATACCCTTAAAGGAGACAGGACGTTCCAAATTGTGCATACATTCGTTCTTCAATTAATCCAAAAAATATACGTTCATTAAAGTGATAATAAGATGGTTTATGTCCTGTATCGAGAAGTCCGAGTAGACAAACCAGCGTTGCTGGTTGACGAAGTTAGATTTGTGATAATTGGGAATACTCAGAATGTGTTTTGTAGAATAATATGTCACAAGTTATTAAGTTTTTGAAGGAGTAGGAGTGAATAAAATCTGGCAAGGATGGACGCTTAAGATAAATAAAATATGAGCATAAATTCATTGACAAGGACACCCATAAGGACAATTGGAGGATAGTACAGGCTGTACCCTAATTATTTGGACATCATTTTTTGCAAATATCTCATCTAGTTGCTTACGCACAAGGATATCTTTGTACATGCATGCATTGAGAAAACGTGCCTGGAAAGGACAAAGTAGCTAACAAGACTGGTTTTCATCAGGCTAATTACGATACAATAAATATGGAAACCAGTAACCAGGAATGAGTCAGAAAAACGGTCAATAGAGGTTATGGACGGCGTGTTTGTTATCAGTTACGCAATCACTGTTCCAAATCGTGGGCTTGATTGATTGTGGGCCAGGGGAGATTAAGTGTCCGCACGAACTTCTTCGGAGCGCAGAGGATCGTAGTGCGTTACTTTTTCAGTCATTTCAATAAACCAACCTACTCACTTACACGAACATGTTAGTTCAAGTTTAATGATGACGCTCAAAAATGAAACGTGATCTTCAGTTTTCGACGGATTGTATTTCATTCGCTTCAAACAGGCAAACTGCCAACCAGCTGCATGGCGAGTATTGCCTCAGCCCTATGCATTAATCAGTAGTAGTTTATTTGTACATGTGGCGAGTTCAATTAGCGTTGTGACGAATGCCCGGAAGAACATAGCTTAGGGAATTTTATAGGAACAGCATTTTGGTGCTCATTGAGATATAGTCCACCTTTCAAGATATCTCAAAGAGATATCACAACGCGTGAATTTTCTAATGTCCTTAAGTTGTATGGCATAGCGGAACACGTGAGTCAAAGGAGAGTTTGCTTAGGTCACACTCAAACATGAGTACTATAAAAATCTTTGAGTTCAAGCGGTTTCAGAAAACAACCGGTCGTCAGTTGTTCGACAACCGGCATCTAGAAGAATACGTCAGTTTTGGTTAACCACAGTTGTCTGCGTGCCACATACCCAGTTAATGTTACTGATGGAGTGTGATGTCACTGGTAGAGGAATGGACGATGCTGAACTGCAGTGTTCACAGAAGACAAACTTGATCGACCCGATGAAGTTGGTTCCGTGTTCTTTAGGTTTTAATGGTAAACTGGATATTTTTCCCGACGAACAAGATACAATCTACACAGTCGCATGTGCTCACACTTCCCCTCATCATGGGCTAGCACTCTTACGCCCAAATCCACCTGGATACTTGACGTTTTGTCGACAGAATTGTTTAGTTCACACTGCTGCAATGATAAAAATAGGATTCACACATCAAAATATTGTTCGACTAACTCGCCTTGCAAACCAGCCGGATCTGAACCCAACTGAACACCATTCGATATACGCTGGCTAGAAAAATGCCCAAAGACAGGCACACTAAGGTCTCGAAATTGGGGTTGATGTATGCTATCCATGACGACTGGAGTGAAGTTCTACAGTAGAAACCGCATCCTGTGATAAATAGCATACATGGACAATGCCAGTGAGGTCTCAACGAGATGATTTAAATCATACTGTACGTCAAACTGCGGCGACCGCATATGTAGAAATGAGAGCAGTCGTGATATATTTGACCAATTACATTTATGTCGGCAGTTACAAAATAATATGCATGTGTGCTCAACTACATAAGCAAGAAATATCTGTCTTTAAAATGAATGGATAAACAGGAGTTACAGTGCCCTGGTGTCCGAAAAACTACGAGATAGATTGTAAAATCAGTGAGGGTTCAAGGTAAAGAGTTAATGCGTCAGACAGTAAACATAAGATGTCAGACTTCGGAAACGTGTTCACCGATGATGATTAACGTATATTGCCAAGTTATTTACCCGTGAAACATTTCGAAGTGTGTTGAAAATTCTGAACACAATAAAAATAAGTGAACAGGTTAACAGCGGATAAATACGTGAAATCAAACAGATGTTCGGTTCAGCACAACTATATGATGACAAAAGGGAGTTTGGTCTGCATATCGATCCGACTTACGACGTAGAAAGTAGATCACTGGCCAACCAATTGATGATGACTCGTTTGATTCCTTACACCATGCACATCCATTAGTTTAACTGTGCAGATTGACTATCGAGCAGGTGGATTTGGGACCAGGGTAAGTACAAGGGCTGTGTACACTCTTTCTGATGATGTTATTAATTCAATGAGTCTGATTCCGTTAACCTCGTCAGTACACGGTGTCTTTATTCGGGAGTCTTTGATTGGTTATCTGGCTCGCCGGAGATCACTTGAAAGTTTCGATCAGTATCTACTTGATACTCACCTTCAACCACATGAGTAAGGCTAGTGTCGTTGCCCGACCATGCTTCACTGTGCTTCAACTAGCATGGGTGGTGTTCCAGGATTTGAAGGCTGTCTTGACGCCCGACCGATATAATGTGCTCCACAGGATCAAGTAAAGCTGTACGTACATAGTAATGAATTCTGTATACAGTCTGTTTTTGTGATAAAGTCGGAGAACTGCGATGTATTGATGTGGATACGGGTTCTAGCTGTTTCACAGTTCTTGTTACTTGCCTGGCTGGGTCTATTCGTTACCCAATCTGTGGTGCCATCTTTGAACGACACTGGAATAAACGAAGTCTTTTTTCCTTACATTCCGCACTCCAAGTTTACATGGCGTCTTTGATCACATTTCTAGTAATAAAAACCCCGGAGTAGCCGTTAGCCTGGAGTTTGTTGTCAATGAATTAGTCTTCCAGACCCACTGTTCCTGTATAAGCATTGTGCTTACCCTGACCTCATGTCAGCCGGATCAATGACCAACTTGCGCTGTTGAACCGATAAACGAGGGCAACGCAATGAATCAATCAAGCAATTACAAATCGATTGATCAATCACCTAGTTTCTCTCTCATAAGTCCAGTCGATATCTCAGTCCAGCTTCATTTCACCGCTGCAAAGTCGTGCCGGACCGAAGATGAATTATCGAAAACAGATATTCGCTCATATAATCTTTACCCTCATTATTTTAATTGCACACTGTCCTGACAACACAAGCAGTTATACCCCGGTATTTTGAAGAATGCATTTCTAATTTACTGGCGTAGAATGTCAATAACGACTCAGAAGATGTACCCAATACAGTGACCGTAATTAAAAATGTATGGCCCCTTAGCTACAGACAAGTCCTGGACATACGAAAAGAAGAACATAGTGATGGGTTGACATCCCCATGGTTACCGGGAATTATAGACAATTTGTATTCGGCGCTTACCGTATACCCTAGTAAGTTTTCGGTAGATAGGATCAATATCAGTAGATTGAAGGAAGGTACGAAAGACGTTGCTATCGAAGGTCCCAATTGCATTTTCGAAGTTCGGTACTAACACCAGATAGCTCCATATTGTTCATAAAACGAACAGGAGAATGGAAGAATTAAAGAAGCCAACCAATCTATGAAACATCAATCTGGTTGTTGCTTAAATTGTTTGGCACGTCAGACGGAAACTCGCTACTTTCATGGTCTGTCAAAACTTTTAGAAGCATCAGAACAGTTATAGCCCTAAACTACTCTAGATCACTTAAACTGACTTACACAAACTATATTCCTCAGGGACATTTCGATCAATCTTATAGGCAGGTTACATTGACTGTAGTGATTTGACCGGTAGACAATGAAACATTTGTAAGTTACGAATGGATCGTTGGTCGACTTGAGAGCTACAAAACTAGACTTGATTGAATTACTCAAGGCAACTTATATCTGTCATGAGGCACACAGTTTAAATTTTAGACAAGTCAACCAAGGAGGAATAAATGTGAGAAACATCGAACAAACAATGACACAATCCGGTATGTTTGAAGTTAAACAAGCAGCCTAAGACAAGACGTTGAGACAAGATGTTAAGACGGCAGAGAACTGAAGCAAACCTATGTAGACAGAACAACGGGAACTAAAATAATAAACTGAAGTACTAACGTAAATTTATGACTTTCAATCCCTAATGCTCTGAGAATACCATGTTATCTTTTCAGCAGATAAGTGGTTGGTTTGACCAGTTTTTTTAGAGTTATGCTCTAAGTGAACACGCAACTGGACCACAGATATCATTCACGATCACTAGATTTCTCTGTGTAACGTTGTTTATAATTGCAAACTTCAGTGGTTCTGCGCATTTCAGTTTGTGGATTACAGCTGTTCGGAAATGTTTATGCGGATAACGACCAAAATATTCATTTAGTTCGTAGATGTCTCATGACTGTGCTTTGCTAAATTACTTATTGGTTTCAAAATATCTACCATCCAGCTGGCCAGCTGGTGATATGGAGAGTTATTCATAGCAAACATCGATCGAATAAGTACACATGGCTTGTGTGGGTCTTCCAACCAACTAAGTTAAATGTTGAACTGGTGAATTAATGCCATAAAACAGAAGAATTTACAACTAATGTGCAACAACAACACGTCTACCTTCTGAATACTGATTAACTGTTTCCCATAGTGCAAAAGCATTGCAGCTACTTCGTTTATACATTCATATCTGTCGAAA
The DNA here is from genome assembly GCA_014220965.1 of Paragonimus kellicotti. Taxonomy (NCBI): domain Eukaryota; kingdom Metazoa; phylum Platyhelminthes; class Trematoda; order Plagiorchiida; family Troglotrematidae; genus Paragonimus; species Paragonimus kellicotti. The sequence continues at coordinate 16,319 of LOND01008943.1, read as the reverse complement.
AACTTGAACAATTTTAACCCTGAGTTCCCTCCAACCACTTCGTCAGGGCAGAGAGGGGATGAATGTTGCGATATTTCAATGGTTAGTTCAGTCTCATCGGTTTAAAACATAAAAATGTGGATTATATACGGCACACGAATAGAGGTAGAAGAAAATGGATGCGCGCACAATCACACCAAGTAAAATGTAATCCCGAATGTGGTAAACTGATAGATTGCAACAAATTGTTGCATACACAAAACCGGCTAGTAAGTTCTGATCATGATGGCTTTGCTAAAGGCCAGTTAATTTAGGTTCACACTGCGTAACAATATTTTGAATGAACTAAGCAGGTTAAGTTAGTGACCTGATTTCACGAGGTGTTTATCAATCGATATTGTGAGATTACACCGACTTTGGATTTTTACTTCAATTGTACTCACCCTTTCAGGATATGTTTTGTCATTTGGTGTGATAGTTGTCGATCTGTTCTGATATGTCAACGTCACTGCAACTACAAAGGAACTGCCAGACGAACGGCGTTCGCGGTTCTAGAGAGCTGACTCTTTGGTGGTTTGAACTAAACTCTGATTAATTTCTGAGGGGTTTTTCCAGGTGGTTCGTTTCAATTGTAGAGACCCTTTTCAAATAAGTTTGATGAACTGTTTGCTCTTGTTCACGTTTTGTTAGCCCAAGTGATCTTCTTGAGTTAATCTTTTC
>LOND01008938.1:12821-24173 GCA_014220965.1 Paragonimus kellicotti | reverse complement strand
GTAGAGACAGTTTCAAAAGTTGGTAGATTCACAGTTAATTGAAACCTTGATGGATTCGTAATCCCATTCTGTTCTTGATACTCACTGTCGTCCACGAAGGCGGTACGACGCCTTGTTTTGAAGGATTCTTCTTCAGATCAGCGTATGTCGGCTGTTATTGGAATAGACAAATTGACCGAAACCGGGCGACTTGAGTTTCCAGCCTCAAACTCGTGCTGAATCGTTGAAATCGTGTGGCAAGCCGAAGAAGTTGAATACGGTGAGTTCAAATCTTCTTCATTGTTGGTCGACCAATATTTGATTGCTTCCTTACTTGAACACTCCGAGAAGTACACATTAACTTACTCATATTCCCTTAGTCTCCCCAGCGTTGCACTTATCCATCGGTGATGGTGAATACTGTCTAACTGTGGATCTTGTGTAAGGCTGGAAACCCGCGAGCATCACACCTGTTTACAAATCGTAATTGTCCAAGGGGTTGCGAACCGTGTAGCGACTATATTAAATGATATTTTTGATAGTCGCATTCACTTGTACACTTTTGATGATTTTGGTTTTCTACCTACTTTTGTTTTAGTCAAGCCATCCTTTTGTAATATCCGTCCCGGGGCTAAAATCACAACTCGCTCCGTGCCTCGCTAGCTTGACGTGCTTTTCTGTGTACTCTATTTTCCAGGGTCGATACTAATACACGAGGGTCAACGCGCTGAATCTTTGTTTTCATTGTCGATCGGTTTTCGATAGTGAGTACAGACTGGGTATTATTCTGTTGGACTGACTCCAACAGCCAATCGTCTTGCTATTGGGCATCTCAAAATTCTTCGAGACGTTTTTATGTGACTCACTTTATAAGAACCCCATCTCTCGTGACTTTCCTTGAGTGCGGCACGGCATTTTCTAGGATCATTCGTCTACGACGAATCTGGTGACAGCCAGTTACCGCTGGATCAAAACAGGTGATCATGATAGTGACAACGATATTGTATATTTCGAGGTTGTCAGGGCGTTTGACTTCGTGGACCATGCTATTTTGACCGATGAGCCCTCACACTGTGGGTACAAAACGACCTCCCTCAGCCGCTTGGATCATACCTTGCTAACCATCTGTGATGAGTTCGCTGAAACGTTGCACTTTTTGGCTGCAGGCCCAGCCTCAGCGGGATAATCCAAGGTTTGGCCCTCGGACCGCTTTCTGGTTTTTGTGTTTGTCAAAGATTTTCCAATTTATATCACTCCCCGTTATCACTGTTTGATGATGAGGTCAAAACTTGGTGTGCCTTGTATTACCGACGCCTCCCTTATTCGACAGAAAAACCCTGACATTCTAATCGACCAGCCCCGAGTGAGACGGCTGGACTTTAATGCTGGTAGGTGTGAAATTACACATATTCGCAGATGTTTGAACACCACGTACTGCCTTGACGAGTACCCGCTTCAATAATTTCTTGTCGAAAAGACTTTGTTACAACTGTTCCGCACACTCTGGAGCACTCCGGACGTTGCAGCGAATGTAATAAAGGCCAACAAAATCCTCGCGTCACTGGAACATCCTTTTGACCAGTTCAGTCCTCGTCGTTCTCAGATTCATTATAACAGTTTCGTCTGGTCACCTCTGAAGAATAGAGCGGTGATATGACCACCATATCTCCAAAAACGCAAGTTGCTCATGGAAACTGTGTAGCGTCACGCCACTAAGGTATTACGGAACCTGAAAATTGAGCCGTATGAAGAAGGGCTGATATCTTTTTAGTATCATCGACTCGAGGGCGGTTTTCTAATGACCTTTTAGATAATGAATTCCCATGACCATCCGTATCGATTGATGTTCAACAGGGAAAGTAGCACAATACAAAGCTAAAATGGGGGGTCCAACATAGCAGATTCTGATGGGGACAGCTTTTACCAATAAGAGTTCGCAATTTTTGAAATACTCTACTAACCATGAGGTTTCTGCTAACGCTTGTCTCAAGGTACCTCACCTGCTCCATCATTTCAACCTATCTCTAGAGGACCATGAGTTTACAAGCATCAAAATATGAAATTCTCAAAAGCCCTTCCAATTTTAATTGATATTTTTGTGCTGTCCTTGCGGTCCTGTTGTTGTCGATCCTCGGTGCACTGAGCAACAAAATTTTACAGTTACCGTCATAGTTTAACGCACTCAGTTTGTCGATTACCATCTGATTATGTATATGTCCGTTTCACCATTTTCTGTCTTCACGTACTGTCCCGATCAATTTGTCAACTATTTTTATGCCATAATGTTAACATTTGCCGCTTTGTTCACAAACCACAACACAATGATGCACGAAATTCGACAGCATTGGCGGATCGCAAGTATCGTGTTTTTGTGGCAGATTCGGCTGCCACGTGTCTGTTCAGAACGGCGTGCATTGTCAGACGTGTCTAAACTGGTACTACTTTGAGGGTACTGGCCTCAGGAAGTGGCTTTGTCGACTGCCCGAATTAAGGAGGCCGCAGTAAACTTGAGGGGTAGAAAATTTCTGGGGGGAAGGCTTGTCTTGTGGGGAAGATTTTCGACCACCTCCTCTTCTTCTGGTAAACATTGGGGGCCCCCAAAGAAAAAGCGGTGTGAAACACCTTCCTCCCAGAGTTGACAACTTGGTTTTCTGTCAACAGGGGACTTATCGCACATGTCGCTATTCTCTCTTTCTTTAAGCACACTCACACGCAACAATCATACTTCGCGCCCATGCACTTCCGTGTATACCTACTTACATACGTAGCAAATAGTTAGGGTGAGGGAGTTTGTTATCACGTAACCACTGAAGAGTATAGAAGAGTGACTAGATAGCATATTGGGGATGAGTTCGATTCTCTTGTACACCTCGAAGAGGGTTCTATATCGATACACACTCACTCTGTTATATCTTGCTCTCTTCTCAGGTAGGAGCGCATGATTATGTGTACAGGAGAGTCCTAGCTTGATAGAACAAAGTCACGCATCAAGGGAAACGCTAATCTTCGAGACAACCCAAAGTCCTAATACTTACTCATTCAAAAAGGAGACGGGCATGTCTTCGACTAAGATGAACAAAGCGCTTCACATTTCCACACCAGAAGTGGGCCTACCCCATCCCATCCCCGCGGATCTGCACAGGTTTGAAAGAGCAGCCCTCGAAGGCAGTGAAGATCACCACTCTTTCTCTTCACCATTAATCATTTTGTCCCAACAAGTCTGTTGTATTATTTTATTCTTGAGCTTCGTAACTAACCTAGGCTTCTGCAGCTGCCTCCTGAATCCAAAAAGGCCCATAAATGGCTCATTTTCCAGCAGCATTTTCCTTTGGACGGGTCGGGGTCATTTTGTACACAAGGTTTTCATCTGGACTGGAAAATCCCACCCAAATTTTTTTGGACGCCTTCGAAAAAAACTGAAAAACCACCCTCCATTAGTATGGGAAGCAGAGACGGTTCAAGAGCCACCGAACTTAGACCAACAGAGGTGAACGGAGCGACCCACAAGGACGCGCATGAACGCTCAGGTTGTGATGAAACGGCCGCTACCCTCCAAGAAGGTTCACGAAATTCTGCCCGCCATCTACGCACTCCCCTTAGCTATTAGGACTTCTGTCTCCAGCTCCTTCTCGTGCCCTTCTGTGACATGTGTATACTGACCATCTGAGCCTTTTTAAACAAACTACCAGAAATCGGACAGAGTTGGTCATAAGAGTAAATCTCATATTCTTGCTTTAACAAAAACCCCACCTTCCGTAGGTGTAACCGATAACGGACTGCATGTTCTCGGATACATACTGCACCGAACAGACTCCTCCTCTGGATGCATGCAAGGCTGTACCGGTCTTCATAAGCAGAAGGTCAGCCGAGTGGCCAACTGTCCATAGGGAAGTGTTTTAGCCCGCCCTTAGAGAGAAATGCGACCCAAGCCGGTACGGCCTTCAGTTTCGTAGTCGCGATAGGCTCTTTGGCGGTTTTATGTCCGATGACAAGGTCATTCTTGCCAACCTAAACCGTCTCTTGTCTGCATAGCGTTCCTCCAATCTTCTTAAGTTGGTCGAATTCAACGCATCCAAGCCCAAAGGAAGCAGCTGCTTCACATGAGGAATCTGACCGCAGATTTCTGAAACCCCTGGAACTGTTGATACATGAAAGTCTGGACACAGCACGTCGAATTACCCACAAGGTACCGTTCAAAACAAACATACTCCCTGTTTGGTCTGGTTGTCACAAATGAAGCTCACTTGGTAAGTATAGTGATCATTACCTCACAGCTGAGGTATAGTGAACACGTGGCTAGCCTTTGAGAGAATTTGTATGCTGGTCACTGGCTCCGAAACATACTCGGTAACGAGGACTTCATTCCCGAACTGTCCCAATCAAAGCTATTCTTTAAGCGGGTACTGAAGACATTCTTGCGTACACTCGGTATCATACCTGACTCAGTGAACTCATACTACTTTCATTTTAAGGCCGCTTTTCACGGAACTGATGAGGAATTTGTTTCTCGCAAGTCGTGGAAATCCTGCTCTCGTGCACCGATTCCGCGAAACGTACGTTCTTGTCTGTTCTCTAAGCGGAAGCTAATGGGCAAGCTGGAAGATCCAGAAGCCTTTCGCTTTGTACGGAACAGGTGCGCGCAGGATATCCCGTCAAAAACGCCCCAAACAGGTACAGTCCAAAGATTTTAAACTTGTAGCCCGAACAGAAAAGAGTTTTCTTTCCGGGCCTAGTGCGCCACCTGAGAAAAGATGGGCTCACAACGTTTCCTTTACGACTTCCCGACAGAGAAACCTACAACCTCCAAATGGTTGCCGGAGTGTTCACAGAAAATTAGTTAGCAGTTTGCAGTGCGGTTCCTTCGAATTTGCTTTCGATTCTCCAGGGGAGAAACTTCCAATACTCACTGCTAACAGATGGCTTTTCTGTGATCGACGTTCAGAATCTCTTGTTTAAGTTCAGTCCCTCTAGCGCAAAATGGAACCGGACGTGATTCCTCCCCGGTTCTTCAAACTGGTGGCTCTTGATTTGGTGATGCCCCTCCATAATATGCTTAAGCAAACACTTGGGACCGGCACTCTTCCAAAAGCTCGGAAAAGGCCATTGTCACGGGTATATTCGAAAGGTCAGGCGATGGGTTTCAATTAACTGTGAATCTACCAACTTTTGAAACTGTCTCTACGCGTGCAACTAACAATCCCAAAAGGGTGGTCGTTCAACAAACTGATTGTCCCGAAAGAAAAAGCCTGTTGTCCAAAGGAGGTTTCAGAACCGAGTGTGTGATGCTTCTTATCGACCGTTAGCAGCCACTAAGGTGAATAACTATTCAACGAGTCCTAAGTTAAAAAATAATTGTGTATAACCCAGGTCACCACGAAGTCTTCGACAGTCAAGTAGGTATAAGTTTAACATTTTGAGTCGCAACATAGAGTCGCATACCGCAGGCGGGTGACCAGTTCGATAACCGTCCGCAGAACAGGCTGAAAAACGAGGATCTCCTTCCTCAAGCCGGTGTACGCGATTCGACTGACGCACTCAAGTAGCTGTCTAACATGAACCCTGTTGAGCGTTTAAAATACCGGGAAAGGTCCACCATATCATTTCAAGACTAGTGAGCCCCTTCTTAACGGCAATCTCGTGATGGTACGCAAACGATAAGATAAGACAGAATCCGGATACCCAGATCTTTCTTTCGATCAATCTTTGTGACGTCTGCTGTGTTTAATGCGCTATGATGGACGAGGGTATTGCTAGAACTTCAACCCAGTGTCACGTATGCACACGCTCATATTAAGGGGTAAACCTTAATAGTCTGACCACCGCTCAGCCGCCTCAAGATCGATCCGCAGTGAACTGGGGTTAGTGACATCCCAGGTTTTAAGGTCATCGGCATATTGAAGGGCGTTGCTGGAAACCTTTTCCAAAAGGTCGTGAATGCTAATAACAGTGACTCTAGGGGAACACTGGAAGAAATCAGAGGGGGTGATAACAGACCTAACCCGGCTCCAACTGTGAATGTTTGGTTGTCAAAAACGTAGGAAATCCATCGAAGAACATCTCCTTGAATGCCATAGGTTCCAGCTTACGTTTGAGGAAACCATTTGGAATACGGTGGAGCCTCTCGGCAAAACCGAAGAAAATAGCGCATGAGGTGAGTCCAATGTCCCTTTTCACCGTCAGCCTAACCAAGAAGATCAGCGCGTTGGTTACGATCACTCTATTTGACAGGGAACCGTGCTGCGTAGAAAAGAAAACTACATTCCCCAGGAAGTATATCCAGATGGTGCGCTCTAGTAAGTGCTCTATAATCTTATACGGAACGCTAGTAAGGCTGATCGGTCAGTAGTTAGCAGGTGAGTGCCGGTCTCCCGCCTTGAGAATTGGCGCAGCCGCTGCCTCTTCTATGCACTGGGGAGGACAACCGCCTGAAATGCCAGTTCAAAGAGCCTGTGTAGGAGTTCTGTGACACCAACTGCCGGTTCATTGAGGGTTGTAGTGGACAAGTGGGTATGCGCTAGACCCTCGTCCACTAACAATTTAAAACGCCTTTCCTGAAGAGCAATCGAAACGTAGTCCCAACAGGCATCGAACTAGAGAACGCAGTGGGTTTAGAAACAAACCGTATATTTCCAGCAATGTTTGGAAATATAAGTAGTTAGCTCTAGCCTAGTCTGGGACCAACGGCAGCAACCAAGAGAAGAAAGAAAAGAATCGCGAGTGGGCTACCGCCCACTCGGCGGCACTCGAAAGCGCGCAAGCAAAAAGTGCTTGAAACTTTCAAGTACGTTAAACAACGCTCGAAATGGTCCGGGCCAGTCGACCTTGGAGAATGACATAGTAGATGGGTCGTTAAGAAAGGACAAACGTTCACTGCGTACAATTGTTGCACGACTGAAGAAAGTGGCACTGAGTTCATATCAGGCCTCCTATAGCAGTCGTACACAGAATCATGCGTACAGAACAAGCAAGCGGGAAAACGGTTGCAGCCGGGATCCTTAGAGAAGCCACACGATCGCTGGTCACTACAGGATCCTTGGATGGATCTTGTCTAAACACATCGTACTGCATACAATGAACTTGAATAAATGGTTTTCAGCGTCCAGTGCGGAAAAATAAGCAGTAAAGACCGGTTAATAAAAGCTTCGCAGAAGTAGCGTGGGGTACCAGAGGCTCGATAAATTCCTAGTGAACATTATCTACTGGGTGACACTGTTCCATCCCCGTGATCCAGAAGTCGGCTGCCGCAAGTAAGTAAGTGGTACACGAATAAACGTGTCAGAATCCATGCTGACGGCCTTTTGAAGTCCGGTTTGTTGAAGTCTTGTTTTCAAGCTATCATCTGCTGCGCTTTCCAACCCCCAGGAGGCAAACGGAGGCGATAATACTAGGCCGTACTTACCCGCACTGGATGTACGGCCGTCAGTGCAGACAAGCCAGATTTCACCGTGCTTCCAATGGGTAGAAAGGGCGCTTGGGAGGTGCCATCATCGGAACAGTACACAAGGTGAAGCCCATAGAGCCGCACCATCTTTCTACAAGTAGAATGGACAGTAGGCTCCCAAGCCTGACAACCTTCCTAATTTCAGCCTGAAGAAATTAGCTGTGACACCGAGGTTCAAGAAATAGAAGCGATCCCAAAGGTTTCGCAATAACCCAGGCCAGCGTAATTATCCGTTTCGAAGGATTCGGCTTGAAGGTCGTTCAAAAGGGAAAACGGTCATTTTGGCGCGAATCCTCGTTTTTAAATATTTTCGGAAATTTTAAAATCGGAATTCCAGGCAAAGTACTCACAATGCATCAATTTTAAATAAACAGCGGTACTGCAAATATTGAAATACATCGATCAAGTGCCAAAAGTACTGGTTTTGTGAAAAAATTTCCACCATTTTCGCGAAAATCACCCGTTATTGGCGTTAGCTCACTTTTTCAAGTCTTGTGAATGCGCTCATTGCAATTTCCCAGATGGAATACGTCATTCTATAGCCTGAGAGTGCTTCATTTTGTGTGGTTCCGAAGATATGGTCGAAATGGAAATATACGACCACACAATGTTGGCATTGCATTTCAACAAGAACACTAACACATTTGATGATGAAACATGTATGACAACGTTTCCAGCTTCCTTGTCTATACGATATTTGTACTGTTTCTTGTGTGGAAGATTTCAGATAGATACTGGTCGACGAAATGTTGCCCTTGGAAATGGTTGGAAATGACGCTATCATATGGCTGTTTTCATCTTCGGTTGATATGCAGCGGCGCGAGAGGAAAGGTATCATGTCACTGGAAATTTTCAGAAATAAATTCTATTCACTCTACTGCATTGTTTCCAACTAGATTGAGGTCGCGTGTCGTTCATACGAAACATACGGAAACAGATGAACTCAAGCTGCCTGCCGATCATTGGGAGGTATACCTCTCAGCCAGTCGCGACTTGATGGTTAAAACGCCAGGTATCTATCGCGGTGCAGAAAATACTCCGATCAATATGACAATCAACGGACTCAAAAATGATGATTACCATGTACCACAGACGCTTCAAATACAAGTTTCTCATCACTTCCCGCATGTGTTCGTTCTCCATGTTGTTCATGGCAAACGTCATTCGGAAGGAGCAGCTACTAGTGTGAATGCATACTGCATTCTCAGGTGTTGATCATAGCTGTAGTTCAGTCAGACTGAAGTAGCTACTAGTTTGAGTGGATAGTGCATTCTAGGACATTCTTCATGGGATTGGTCAGCAAGACTGCTAGCGATTTCATCCTCTGAATAGATCAGATTCAACAATGTTTGATAATGAATCCAAGTGCGATAAAGTGAATAACAGCCGTCCCATGGATTCGTGTTCGCGCCACAAAATCTCCTGTAAGTGCGAGTTAAATAGCTGTCGATTAGATCTAGATATTGCTCTAAAGTGCTTTTGGCGACCGGACCACAAGTTTTCGATGTTTTTGTGTGGATGACTGAATTTTCGGGATCCACAAAGTTAACCGAGTGGTTGATAGTCCAATGCTCATAATGAGCTATGGTATCCAGTGCTCGGTAAGCCCGCCACTCGCCAGTTATAATGATGGTATTAGGCTGTTATCGAGTGTGATAAATGTTTGATTAGACCCACGCGCACATGACGACAAATAATGGGAATCAGCGTGGCGGAATCTGGTTTGTTTCCAGGGCATACTACCATAAACGCATTCGTGGTATCCCTTTTGATTCCACCCAAAACCCACGCTTTAGAAAAAGGCTTCCCCTGTGATACTTTCGTTTCATGAAGAGAGGTTTGTCGATTACAGAAAGGATGGCTTGACTAAAACAAAAGTAGGTGAAAAACCAAACTCATCAAAAATGTACAGGTGAATGCGACTATCAAAAATATCATTTCTTACAGTCGCTACATAATTGCCCACAACACAATGAAAGGTCTGTGACAAATTCGGGCAAACGAAGATAAACGTAAACCGTATACTTCGGGGTGATGTCGCGCATATCCTGAGCCCAGATAGTACTCAAATCAAAACACATTGGAGACCCGTGGTTAGACAATCGTGGAGCACCAGAAGTGATAAATGGTGTTCTAACAGTTGATAATTAACATGATGGAACATCGCAGAACATACAGATATGCTTCTGAAATTGGTGACAATATCGACCAAAAGTCGCGAGAAACAGAGTTCTGATTGTCAAGTCCACTGGATAAGTTGTGGCTGCAATAGTACGGGGAGTCAAAACAATGATCAACAGATCACTTACCCTTCACCTGTGTTGCAGTTATATTAACTTTCAGAGACATTGCTGATTGGTAACACGGGGTTGGGAATGCATGCAGTGTCGCATGACCGTTCGGAGATGAACATGCCGGGAGCCTCTAAAAGAACTTCAAGGACGTGACTTAAGTGGTTGAAGTGAAGATCGATCGAGTAAAGCTGGTTGTCCTGCAGATGCTCCGCAATGGCAAGATGGGGGTGGTACCGGGGGCGCTACGAGGCAGCCCTGAAAAGCTGGGGCGACAGTTACTAAAGAGACGATGGTCGTCGCGACGACTGTCACGATACAATGAAGCAGAAGGAGAGCACTCCGCTTGACCTCAACGGCGACGCTGTCACTAATATTCAGTTGCTGCGGGCAACGTTGTAAAGAGCCCAGCCGTAGGTGGACCAGCATTCAGAATGACACATGCTGATTGATCATTTCTTGGATGGGATGCCACCAGCGATCTGGGGGCTGCCCAACGTTGCCTTCATCGCACATTCGTCGACTTGAGGTGAATTGATTGACGCGGCTTATCAATTGCAGACGGAGTGCTCCCCAACAGCCACCAGAGTTGAAGGCAAACAAACCACGTAAACTGGACGAATTCCGAACTGCGATGGATTAGCTGACCCAAGAATTGGCGGATCTGGAAGGTGAAAAAGGAAAGGAAATGGTAGCGACGTGTGCTACGGGTGCGGATGATTCAACTGACGGTGCAATATTCACCCATCGGGCAAGGAAAAGTTGTGCTCGAATAACCGTTCCACTGATTGCTTTTTGCATGTGAAGGGAATTCCGGTAACGGGTGCAACTTATGTGACAGCAGTTGAAGCTAAAGTGGAAAGTCAGTGGCACCTTGGAGTGTTGTTCGGTTGACACTAGGTTGGCGATTTTGTTGATTGGTTCAAGGCCAAAAAGGTCGATGCAGTTCCACCTATAAGAAAACGCTAATTACAGCTTGAACAATTTGACGCGAGCGTATCTTAATCAATTTTGACCTGTAGCAGCCAGCTGTGGAGTTAAGTAATAAACAACAAGACTTATTCACCGGTTATCAAAAACCGTACGGCTGTTGTAACTGGATTGAACTGTTTGGTTCACAGTCCATGATGTGAGTGCCAACGACGCCCAGCTTCTCGCGCTTCTAACCCCCAAAGATCCCACCAGGCTGCATCAATCAGTCAATACTATTGCTTCACATCAGTTTGGTCAGGAGAATGCCACCGACGACGTGACGTGCGTCGCAGGGCCGTTGGTTTATTTGGTATGCTCACTGAATGGAATACAGGTTAACTGCCAGCGTTAACTTCACATGAACTTAATTCAAACTCATAATTGTCAGAACATGGCTACCGTCTAAAAAAAGATGGAGAAAACCGGATGGATAAAGTGAGGTAGGCAGATGATCACATTGAGCGTAGACATTTAAACGAGAAACACAGACAGAGCAGGGAGATAAAACTTAGACAGACTGGCAAGACAGTTATGTGATCCAATTATCTCAGACGACCAAGCAATATGCTAGCGCTAGAGGAAAGAAGGAGGGGTAAACGTAGCTTTTTACTTGCTGACTGAAAAAGGTTCACAAACTAATTCCGGGAACACAACTATTTCATTGTTGTC
>LOND01008929.1:10051-21857 GCA_014220965.1 Paragonimus kellicotti | reverse complement strand
AACGGTTACCCTAAACCGTTTATTGCAAGATTCAAGCAACCCACTGACATTGGAATTCGACCCGACACAGTGTCCAAAAAGCCGGTATTTCTTCGTCTTCCCTTTAACAGTGATGATGTATGTCAACTTAATTCACCGTCGTCTAGTGAGTTCTATCGCGAGAGCACGAAGTGTGATCATCCCAGCGATTCTGTTCAAAACATTCCGCTTTCTAACGTCATGTGTGAAACAACCACAAGTCGGGTCAGCGAAATCCAATATTTCACTTTGGACATCACCCACACTTGATTGCAGCTGTCACACTCCCATAGACTTTCCGGTTGGCCCCTTTCGAGAGATCAATGCTCAATTTCTACGGACTACCGAAAATACACAAAGATGGTGTCCCACTGCGACCAATTGTGTCCCTACCGGGAACACCGACCTACAATCTGGCCAAGGACCTATTCAAACGACTGCGATATCTCATCGACGGATCAGAACATTCCATCAGCAATGCTGTGCAATTCTTGACAAACTGGAAAACATCAGGATAGAAGAAGACGAAACAATGATTTCATTTGATGTCACAGCACTCTTCACGTCCATCGACCTCACCCTAGCCAAAGAAACACTACGAACGCTGCTAGAAGAAAATCCCCGACCGAATGAATCATTGAAACCGGAAAGCATATGCAACCTCATGGAACTATGTTTGTCGACATACTTCAAATTCAATGGTCAAGTCTACGAACAACTTAAAGGAACTCCAATGGGTTCGCCCATATCCGGATTCATCGCAGAGGCGGTCATGCAGAGGTTAGAGAATATCGCGCTACCGGTGATCAAGCCCAAACTCTGGATACGATACGTTGACGATACATTCGTAATCCTTAAGCGCTCAATGATTGAAGACACACACAGACTTATCAACAACGTTTTCAACGACATTAAATTTACGATGGAGATTGAAACTGACAACCAACTACCGTTCTTGGATGTACTAATCAGCCGCAAACCTGATGGAACGCTGGAGACTTCAGTTTACCGAAAAGAACACACAGTTTTCATAGCAACCACCCAGTATGCCATAAAAGAGCTGCATTCGAACTCTGTTCAAACGAGCTGAAACACACTGCAGCACCGCAGAGCTCCGAAGAAAGGAAGAAAACTACTTGTACCGAGTACTTCTTCGCAACGGATACCCACGAAATTTCATCAGACGGTGCTTACTGCAGAAAGAAAGAGATCCGAACTCTACCGAAACATCAACAAAACGAATTGTACTACCATACATCAAGACTATATCGGAAATGACAGCAAGACTTCTGAGACCACATGGTATTACGCTAGCACACAAACCAACGGCAACACTACGGAGAATACTATCAAAACCGAAAGAAAAACTCAGACCCGCCGACAGAAGAAACGTCATTTACAAAATCCAATGCAATGACTGTGGACAACACTACGTCGGCCAAACCGGACGGAAGTTATCAACACGAATACATGAACACGAATTAGCCATCAAGAGACACGATCAATTTTCTTTGATCTCCGTCCACGAAGATGAAACTGGACACACCTTCAACTTGAATACCGCAGAAGTCCTTACTCAGGCCAACACCAGACACGCAAGAGAATTTCTCGAGGCTTGGCATTCATCGGCCGGGTCAATAAACAAACACATCGAGCTGGACAAAATCTATGAACCAATGCGAACCAAGGATTTGAAGAGATGTAGACACCATCAAGCCCAAATGCCGGTGAACCTGAACGGAGCAACTTGAACAGATCAGACAAAGTCGAAACCAGCCAACAAATAACCAATCGGATAGAATTCCAAAACGAAGAAATGACTTACTCGATCAATTTACAAGGACAACCAATCAAACATCGGGTCAAAGTTCAAATACATCAAGAATCAACCAATGGTGAATCAGGTCAAAGGTCATGAACAACAGAAAGCGACCAACCAGAACTCAGGTCAGAAGGTCAACTCACTCTGCTATATAAGAGCAGGCATCCATCGCACTTCACCAACCTCCACGCTCAAAAACTATACGCTGAAACACTTACGCACTGATGATGTCACCTCGTTTGGTGATGAAACGTTTGCAACCTAAATGCCAAGCTCGGCGAACATACCAAAACCATCAACCCGAGCTACGAACGACACCACCATTGTTCACAACTATCAGAGGTAAACTACTAAACTTGTAGGCAACATCCATCCAGCATTTCTATGAGCTGATTCAGAAACACCTCGAAAACATCCGTCGCTGCTGTGCTATGTGAAAACGAACTGATTTGCCAATTTGACGTAGAGATTTAAGGTACAAAATCCCGTTTTCAGCGAGTTTCTTGTTTATACGAACAACGTCAGAATTAAGGCAAATCGGGAGATCACCTCCTGCTGTTTGGCAGAAGTTGCTGGGTGCGTGGTAAAATGAGGTTTTTTAGTAATGTATTGATTACCAGGTCAAAATTAGCTCTTGTCTACCCAACGAAGTAAGTGTCTTTGACAACAACACAGTTTGTCTCGATTTGCACCACTAAGTTTTTTGGCCTCACTGCCGTTCTGTACGTTCAAACTGTATTAAACCAGGTTCAGTTAAATGATCACTTTAAATGGTTCGTCGATACCAGTGATAGAATTACAAACCTAGGTCAGGTTGATGAAATTTGTCATCACTCCGGCTGAGTTATTCGTGTATATGCAACCGTCGCATCGATAGGTACATTCGCCTGATTTGCACAAAAATGCAGCAGGTCTGACAAGCGCTGAGTATCATAGTTGACTTCGGTCTCCACTCAATACTTGAGCTAAGGTACGAAATTCTAGTAAACAGCAGATTTATCGCTGAAAGATGACAGTTTTACCTTCGGCAGGTTACGCCCTACCATGATGAATGCAAACCACAATGATGCTTTATTCCTCACCATCGACCTTCAACTCCCAAGTATTTTACTCAGAGGTGTAAACGGGCCCTCCCTTCAGTGTACTTCCTAACGCATAATCAGAACGTCTCATTGTGAGCTGAATAATTGCTCCTGAAAAACAGGTCTTCAGAAAGTGTGAATAATAGATCAGCCGCCTCGGTCCTCTTTTAACGGATAATCACCTACGTTCGTGTTTGATTCATTCAGCCTACAGGAACCGTTCTTCATGTAAAAGCCTTTCTGTGAATATAGCCCTATTTAACTGGGTTCCTTTTTCGCCGCTAACCAAACTAATCTTCCTTCCATTGCTTACGTCGGGAGCGGACTATGCGATGTGCAGCGGAAGAGAGCCCACCATACTGACGACCTCTTACGACATTAAACTCGACCGCGCAGCGAGTAGCAGATCCACGAAATACGAAATATTCGCAAGCACTTGAGAATCAATTCAGAAGCAAGTCATTTAATTGAAAAATTGAAAATGAACGATCAAATGTGAGTAGTCTATTGACAAGACTGAAAGTTCAACTAAGTGACTGACATGGTATTTCCCAAATCAACGTAATATTGCGACCTAATCAATGCAGTACTGTCACAAAGAAATAAACTAAGAGCATACGCACGCCTCAACCAGCTAGCGATCGTTTCACACTAGCAGTGTTCGATTACTTAACGTCCGAAAGTTAAACTATCAATTCAAACAGTAATTCAAGGAAACAGCGCCCGAATGCAATTCGACAGCGGTAACTATTTTCAGCGATTCTACTCCGTACTGGATAAAATGTAGGATCAGTTCTTTAGTAAATCTGTTAATGCAAGCGTCTACTGAAGCACTAAATAGACATACACCTACATAGAACTAAAAGAAGGAACTCGCCTTCACTAGTGGAATTACACAGTGGAATCAAGATACAAGGTTTAAAATATGTTATTGCCGTTCCGAATGTTCAAAGCGACTGCGGTATGTAACACCAAGTTAACCAAAACAACATTAGTTTGGAATTATAAAAGCTGCGTCCACAAACACGCTTGTTCTCATGTATCAAAACTATTGAGGTAAACACAGTTAGTGGCTTTTGCAAACATAAGCTGGCTTACATCAAGTGGTCAGCTAACCGTTGCCTGACTTTAAGATGACGGATTTGCCTCAGTATATGGAAGAGGCTTGTTAGGTGGATCTTGTGACCGGTGATTGCGTTTGGCGATCCGATAAACCGGTTTGCATAGATCTAGCCGATGTCTATTGGGTCATGCTGTGCCTTCGACCTGCGATACTACGTTCCGCAACTAATGCGAACATACGAAATGATGTTACTCTCTTTCAAACTTGATTTTTTGGTTTAAATTAACTAACGTTTAGTTCGAGAATAGGTAAGCAGTAGGCTACCATACTGAAGATGCAGAGCACTGTCGCGAGTAATCACCCATGTGTGATGAAAAGTGTTAAAGAACGTAGATGAAAGTTTTCTGAAGACTGAAAAAAACGTGGGCGAAGTTGAGGGAGAAAAAGGGACTTCAGCTGCGGTTATCAGCTGTGTGTAAGTTAAAAGAGTGGAGAATATGTTTAAACGGACAGTTTAGTAAGGACGTTTAGAAATATGAGGGACACGATTAACCTGCAATGCTCAAGTACCCTAGGACAGAAAAAGAAGGGGGGACGGAAAGAAACTGTTTGTGGATACACAATGAACAGATCAAAGGCTCTCCAGCTTCTTACACATAACAGCCGGCCTGTCACGTATATGCCATCAAACTAGAACGTTCAACCAGAAATGGACAAACAGATATTTCGCATATTTCGGAGCTTGAGCTCACATACACACCAGACGGAGTTATTGTGTGAAAACAATCACTTTAGACTCACATACCTCACGCCAACAAAAAAAAAACACTCGCTTACGTCAGCTACGCGGTAGATCCCATGTAACCCTCGTTCACACTGCCTACACATGCACTTTTCGGAGGAGCACTAGGAATCATACCAACTCTGTCAAGTGTTTGCTGATAGGACATTATGAACCTACTGGGTGAGTTTGGAAAAATCATCTGTATGTACAACTCGAAGCAAGTCGTTGGAGTTTTATGGTGAGACTCTGAACAAGTACGAATGACTTATGCACAGATCAATCATGATAAATCATTTAAACCTGAAGTATGCTTTTTTAGAACATATAATGTTTACCAGGGCATATTAAGTTACCTAGGCCTTAGCGACTTTCATATTCCGTTCTGTATTCTCAGCGTGCTGCTGTCAAGGATTATTCCACAACTCATTCCACAGAAGTATTTTGGTCTCGAGCACTTCAGTCTGATTTTAAATCATTGCACACACAGCACTGGATTCATAGTAGTTAACTGTCGGTCCGAAGTAGAATGTACTAGAGCAAAATTCAGGTTCAGTGCTTATGTAACATGCAAGCCGGCCGTTTCTACTCCGATTGTCCGTCACACTTACGGACCAACTTTGGGGCAACGTGGAGACACCGGGGACAGCGTTCTTCCGAAGTAGGGGTTCCTGTAAAAGGAAACAATACAGACAAGCATGAGCCAAAGGCCCAGTAAGCCATGCACACGACTTACACAAACGGAAACTAAAACGGCGTCAACAGCACGCCTCGTCACACAATTCAAATTTAACCTGTGCGCGCTTGCTGGTTTCGATCGCACGTTACACTTACCTTTGGAATGAACTGAAAGAATGAGTACGAACGCGAAAACTACATTCAGGACGCCGACTTCTGGCTAGTAACAATTAGCCGGTTGCCAATAAGTTCTAAAACGGTCACAGGCAATGGTATTTCTTGCATACAAATAAACTTTCCAATTGACCCAGTAACCCACTTCAGTGAAATGTACTGGATGAAAAAAAATTCTTTATAGGGCTTAATTTTATTGGACATGCATATCAGATGTGAAGTTCTACTTTCAGTCATCATTCTTGTGTGCCAAAAGTTTAAACTGTTTCCATTAGTGAAATTAAGCATGACCTGAATAAATTGTTTCATTTCAGTAATCACGAACAACTCTGTGGAAAAATACTTAAGAAGACAGAGTTGATGAAAGCGCATACAACAGTGGTCGTGACTAAAGCAAACATCTGTAACGGAGGTCAGCTCACAAAAACGTTTTGCGTTTTGGCTTAGTATATAACTGTATGAAAATGGTATAACTCACAGATCTTTTAATACGGTAATTCTGTCAATGAAACACATTCTTCGAAGTGCTGAGAAGTAGTAGATAGTCCAATTGCGTATCCGTGGAAGATCTGCATGCACAATGTTGATCAAAACAGCTGGAAACTGCAAGTCCCGTGACAACAAACCGGTCCACTTTATTGACACACTTGGTGTTAAATAATAGAATGAAAAACAAACTACAGATGGTGAAAAATAAACAATAGACCAGCCTGCCAAACGCTATTCAACATGTATTTCCAAAAAACATCATGAGTACAAGGGAGGTAAAGAGTGACAGGCTAGCCAGGTTTAGATAACGATCAAATGGATACGGTTCAACCTCAATAACTCTCGAATTACAACGACATTTTCGAAGATGCGCTTGAGAAATCCAATGAGCGTGATGCCGACCTTTCTTCCTATCACCGGTGTGATCGTTATGGAGTGGACGGGTGTCACCGTCTTGCAGCTTTGCTGTAGACACACAAACCAGGTTTAAAAAGGTGAATGGCCAAAGTGTTTTGTATGGAATACGACACACATCTTCAGATTACATGATTGCTTCATGACTAGGTGCATTCTCATTCTTACATTCATCATTACAAGCAATCCGTTTGATACTATTGTGGGTTTCACACTTTCAAATAGCGCAATCTCATCAGCTTGTGATATTACTGATGAGATATGAGCTAGGTTAACATGGGCAAGTGTTGTCTTTACCAACCTGCCTCATTTATGACGTCGAAAGGACTTCGGGTTGTTGTTTAAAGAAACAGTATATAATGCTTGCCTGTGTTCTGTTTCGATTTATGGATCGGAAACTTTGCCTGTTCTTGACGTAGATATAAACCGACTGGTAGGGTTAGACCTTCGTTGTCTTCATCACTTAGCTCATTAATTAGACTGAACGCGTGAGCTGTTTGGCTGTTTGCCAGGAGGTATTTCGGGACTGAGAGGATACGCGACCTATTAGTCAACTGTTTACTTAGTACTTTCTGAGATGGTTGGTCAGGGATTCCACAGGCCAACGGATAGTTTATCTTAGAAAACCTTAAACGTTAAGAACATCACGAGTTGGGTGAGTCAGCCAGACGGTTGTGGTGATCACAAAATATGGAGACAGTAATTATTACACTATCTAAAGTGGGTGGGTACCACCTACCCGGTTGGGGTCCTCGAGCTCACTGAAGTCGCTGGTTAAAAATGGTATCCGGGATGATAATGTGCCACAATCAATTGTTTACATACAATCACCGTTCCTAATTCTTCCACTGACCTTGCCTTATCAAGTTTGATCTCATACGGGTTTTCTTATAGGACATACCCGTCAAGGTTACGGTGAGCAACGGTCCATGTTACAGTACCTTCTGGTAAATACTGTACTTGACAGTAACATGGACATGTCGAAAATCGTCATATCAACGCTACATCCTACATCATTGATGCTGACGTTTTCATTTTCTCCATATTTTCACCAGTTGTCCTTGAAGACTGGGAAATTCTATTTTCCTGTTTAACTAATATAAGCTCAACAAAATGGTGACTGACTGAAGAATAATCCGTTTTAGAAAATCGTGATCTATTTTAAAGGAATAATCAAATAAGGTCCTACCAATGTGGAAGCAAAATGTTTGTTTTCTGCCCTCCTGATAGTCTGTACCAACCAAGATAACCTGATGTGCAATTGGAATAAACAAATTTATTCAAGCAAACAACTAAATTTGTCATTTGTTCAGCGCACGCATTTCATTCTTGAAGTCTCACCAACGAGTAAACGACTGTTGCAGAACATCCTACATTCGCACTGTCAGGAATTGTTGATGAAAAATCTCCGCATCAAAAAGACGATATTTATCAAATCAAGTTGATATTTAGGTAAAAACAGTGTACTGCTCTGTGAAATAACATGTACCTGTTAGACTGGTGACAGCCTTTTTTCTAAGGTGCTGAGCCATCTCCCAAGCTAGCATCGTCATTTGAGGAGCTCAGTACTTCTGGCCATTTGACAGATTACGAATACATGGTGATTAACCAACATGTGACAATTTAAAAAATGAGGGTCGTCNCGTGGGCGAAGTTGAGGGAGAAAAAGGGACTTCAGCTGCGGTTATCAGCTGTGTGTAAGTTAAAAGAGTGGAGAATATGTTTAAACGGACAGTTTAGTAAGGACGTTTAGAAATATGAGGGACACGATTAACCTGCAATGCTCAAGTACCCTAGGACAGAAAAAGAAGGGGGGACGGAAAGAAACTGTTTGTGGATACACAATGAACAGATCAAAGGCTCTCCAGCTTCTTACACATAACAGCCGGCCTGTCACGTATATGCCATCAAACTAGAACGTTCAACCAGAAATGGACAAACAGATATTTCGCATATTTCGGAGCTTGAGCTCACATACACACCAGACGGAGTTATTGTGTGAAAACAATCACTTTAGACTCACATACCTCACGCCAACAAAAAAAAAACACTCGCTTACGTCAGCTACGCGGTAGATCCCATGTAACCCTCGTTCACACTGCCTACACATGCACTTTTCGGAGGAGCACTAGGAATCATACCAACTCTGTCAAGTGTTTGCTGATAGGACATTATGAACCTACTGGGTGAGTTTGGAAAAATCATCTGTATGTACAACTCGAAGCAAGTCGTTGGAGTTTTATGGTGAGACTCTGAACAAGTACGAATGACTTATGCACAGATCAATCATGATAAATCATTTAAACCTGAAGTATGCTTTTTTAGAACATATAATGTTTACCAGGGCATATTAAGTTACCTAGGCCTTAGCGACTTTCATATTCCGTTCTGTATTCTCAGCGTGCTGCTGTCAAGGATTATTCCACAACTCATTCCACAGAAGTATTTTGGTCTCGAGCACTTCAGTCTGATTTTAAATCATTGCACACACAGCACTGGATTCATAGTAGTTAACTGTCGGTCCGAAGTAGAATGTACTAGAGCAAAATTCAGGTTCAGTGCTTATGTAACATGCAAGCCGGCCGTTTCTACTCCGATTGTCCGTCACACTTACGGACCAACTTTGGGGCAACGTGGAGACACCGGGGACAGCGTTCTTCCGAAGTAGGGGTTCCTGTAAAAGGAAACAATACAGACAAGCATGAGCCAAAGGCCCAGTAAGCCATGCACACGACTTACACAAACGGAAACTAAAACGGCGTCAACAGCACGCCTCGTCACACAATTCAAATTTAACCTGTGCGCGCTTGCTGGTTTCGATCGCACGTTACACTTACCTTTGGAATGAACTGAAAGAATGAGTACGAACGCGAAAACTACATTCAGGACGCCGACTTCTGGCTAGTAACAATTAGCCGGTTGCCAATAAGTTCTAAAACGGTCACAGGCAATGGTATTTCTTGCATACAAATAAACTTTCCAATTGACCCAGTAACCCACTTCAGTGAAATGTACTGGATGAAAAAAAATTCTTTATAGGGCTTAATTTTATTGGACATGCATATCAGATGTGAAGTTCTACTTTCAGTCATCATTCTTGTGTGCCAAAAGTTTAAACTGTTTCCATTAGTGAAATTAAGCATGACCTGAATAAATTGTTTCATTTCAGTAATCACGAACAACTCTGTGGAAAAATACTTAAGAAGACAGAGTTGATGAAAGCGCATACAACAGTGGTCGTGACTAAAGCAAACATCTGTAACGGAGGTCAGCTCACAAAAACGTTTTGCGTTTTGGCTTAGTATATAACTGTATGAAAATGGTATAACTCACAGATCTTTTAATACGGTAATTCTGTCAATGAAACACATTCTTCGAAGTGCTGAGAAGTAGTAGATAGTCCAATTGCGTATCCGTGGAAGATCTGCATGCACAATGTTGATCAAAACAGCTGGAAACTGCAAGTCCCGTGACAACAAACCGGTCCACTTTATTGACACACTTGGTGTTAAATAATAGAATGAAAAACAAACTACAGATGGTGAAAAATAAACAATAGACCAGCCTGCCAAACGCTATTCAACATGTATTTCCAAAAAACATCATGAGTACAAGGGAGGTAAAGAGTGACAGGCTAGCCAGGTTTAGATAACGATCAAATGGATACGGTTCAACCTCAATAACTCTCGAATTACAAAAAATACCATCTGTTTCTCTTGTGTTCTAGACTGGGTTGAAAGGTACAATACACGATAGGTGTTTGAATTCTGTGAAATGCCGCTAACAAAGTTCATCGTTTTGAGAAAACTTGAAGCAGGGTTAGGCAGTGATTAGTCTTAATTGTTTTTTTTTGCAGGATGGCCTTGAATTCTTCTGTAATTTGTGACTCAGAGGTGAATGTTTTTTGTATTATACTATCCACCAAATATGATGGCGAATAACACCAGCCACAAAAGCACTGTGGCAAGAAACCAAAAATTTTGTCCACATAACGCAATCTCTTAAGAGTACATGAACGTTCCCCTCAAGATAGGTGAAAAAGTAGTCGACGCCGAACAGCATCATACACATCTACAGGTGGCTAGTTTATTTAGACCGAATTCAGCAACATCAGACCCGTAATCAATGCTACTTACACAAGTTCCTACACTAGTCAACGAAATGTGTGCAGCTCCATTGCCTCTTCATAAAAGAACTATACTGAATCACGTAAGTACGGTCCGGCCAGTCACTTCAGGTAAAAATGACGTTTGACTGCTGATGTGCAGTTTGCGTGCAAAACTGTGAAAACCATACGTTAGTGATATTCTTCTCATCGCAGACAATCAATCGCAAGTGCAGAACTCTATAAATCCAGTAGGTTTCTTGCATCAAAAGCTGTATTTCAGTATGGAAGGCGAGAATGGAAACAGTCTACCACTCGATATTTGCATCAGAAGAAATGCAGATGGCTCAATTCAACGAAGCTTCCATTGTAAGACATTTGGACAGGTTAATACCGATATTTCAGAAACTTTGTTCCCTGATCTTATAAGCAAAGTTTGTTGCGCACGTTGCTTGACCGGACCAGATGTATTTACATTAAAGATAAACTTTTGAGGATGTGGCTTTTTTAGAAACCGTCCTAAAACTAAACGGATACCCTAAACCATATATTGTAAGATTCAAGCAACCCACTGACATTGGAATTCGACCCGACACAGTGTCCAAAAAGCCGGTATTTCTTCGTCTTTCCCTTTAACAGTGATGATGTATGTCAATTAATTCAGCGTCGTCTAGTGAGTTCTATCGCGAGGGCACGAAGTGTGGTCATCCCGGTGATTCTGTTCAGAACATTCCAGTTTCTAACGTCATGCGTGAAACAATCACAAACCGGGTCAGCCAAATCCAATATTTCAGGTTGAACATCACCCACACTTGATTGCAGCTGCCGCACTCCCATAGACTTTCCGGTTGGCCCCTTTCGAGAGATCAATGCTCAATTCTACGGTCTACCGAAAATACACAAAGATAGTGACCCAGTGCGACCAATTGTGTCCCTACCAGGAACACCGACCTCCAATCTAGCCGAGGACCTATTCAAACGACTGCGATAGCTCATCGACGGATCAGAAAATTCCGTCAGCAATACTGTGCAATTCTTGAGTAAACTGGAAAACATCAGGATAAAAGAAGACGAAACAATGATTTCATTTGATGTCACAGCACTCCTCTCGTCCATTGACCTCACCTTAGCCAAAGAAACACTACGAACGCTCCTAGAAGAAATGAATCATTGAAACCGG
>LOND01008928.1:0-12791 GCA_014220965.1 Paragonimus kellicotti | reverse complement strand
CGTTTGGTTTATGAGCTCAACCTAGCACATGATAGTGAATGAAACCTTCAGGAGGTTTTGTGGTTTTGCTTACTTCAGGTCCTCTCTAAGAATGGAAATTGCTGCCATAGTTGCCTATAACGGAGCGATCACATGGACTGACATGGACATAGTGGACGCGTTTGTGGCACAGTTGCAAGATGCTTATCGCCCAGACAATAAAATACAGAACCCAGCTCTAACACCATAAGCGTTAACCCACGTTCAGAGGTGTTAATTTCACTTTACCCGTCGAAAGTTTGCCCCTATTTTGAATGATGTGCCCGAGCTTAATCATCATAGTTGAAAATGTACATCGCCATCCTCGGAAAGATGAAAAAGCCCGACACATGCACGGTATCGGGTATGAAGAATTTAAGCGTTCGATGCCGACTGACTTCACTGCAATTATCTTCGCTCGGACGCCGCAGGGCAAGAGGGGACCTTATCAAAGTATTCAAATTAGCCCACTACACAGGCACAAGTGCTCTAGCATGTTTGTCTGCGATGCGTCCGGACAGAGTCTTAAGATGTTACAGATTCACAATTAAAAAACGTGGTGATGATATGCTGTTCAAACTAACTTCTTCATTAGTCGGCGAGTCAACTAGTGGAACGAATTCGCCGCAGAGTTTGCCGAGGCCTCGAGCGTGCATGTACTCAAAGGAGAGCCACAAAAACGTTGGAACAAACTTTTTCCTATTCTGTACCAACAGAAGTATGATTTTGGCTTTACCATAGGACCATTGCGGGAGACCCTCGCATCGACAAGAAACGCAGTCTTGTCAGTCTGCGGATCGCTCGAGTCAAGCCTTAAGACGTTACCAAACGCATGCTTTCATCAAGTCCTAGACTCAAAACTGAAACTGAAATTGAAACAAACGTGGTCACATGCAGCAGATGGATAGCAAACAAAGATCCTTATGGTCCAAAGTACAACGCTAACTAGAATTTTGAAAAGAATTCTGTACATCGTACAACAAGCAGACCAAGATTATCGTCAGGACTCCGCGATATGGCTAAGGAGTGTTTGGTTTGGAACCTGTCCACTCCTGTTCCTGCAATGTGAGCTAAATCCACATACGCTGCATTGCGGCGGGACCGTCGTGTTCACAGTCCACGGTTGTATTTTGTAATTTACTTCTGTGCGTTTTGTATACACTGTTTTGTAAGTTTTATTCGATGTTTAAGTGCAGCGTCATCATTTTTTAAGTTGACTATTTACATCAATAAACAGGACATTTTGCGCAGCGCATCTGCATTTTTTGTGTGTAGTCATGCCCGGTGACTTAATTACAGGGCGATATACTCCAGCTCATTTCATCTTTCGTTTTGTTGGTACACGCGCTTTTGCGACCATTCGTTTCTGCCACAGGTTCTCCCGGGCGATTTCATATTCTTGGTCAATTTTTTTATTTGGTTGATTCAGACACTACACCCCTGATTATAGACTCACGTGAAATTTTTCCTTCTTTAAATGAACAACTTCCGAGGCGGTTGTAAGGACGTTGTTGTCGAACGTTCCGATAGTTCCTAAAAGGAATACTTGAACCGATAGTGTCTACATAATCCATGGAGTAGGATGGCATCACTAAAATGTCATATGTTGAAATTAAACACGTTGTTGTGTCTTACAATTCGATTCGAATTACAAGCAGACGAAAAGTCACGAAGGTGCACAAAATATCCCGTGCCAAGGTGAAGAAAAAGTATATTGAACTACGTATCACCCAGCGTAACTGACTGGACCGTTTGACCTTAATTGGCATAGTGACCTTCATATCCCTTTAGAAATGTTGACGCGCGGGAATTCGAAAGCCGTGTATTTAACGAGGGACGAAAATGTATTTGAAACTGGATATCTTTTTGAAGCCGTCAATAGTGGATAATCAGTTACAAAAATAGTGTATCAATGCAGGATAGACGAGAGTTCTATGTGAATTGATTCACGCAGATGATCGTCTATTATCGCGTTAATGCATATTTTATACATGTACATACATGAATGAACATGTTCATTGTTATGTCATACGATGAGTGATAATAATGGCATGAAGGACACGTATGCAGATACATTATATCAGGTTGTCACGGTGATATACTAAGCGCTGATGATCACAGTAGTATATATTAGCTATGTTCTTCCAGTTAACGACAGTAGGTGGGCCCACGTCTCTGAATAGTATGATTGATATGGAAAAACACTTCTGTTAACACCTGTTGCACATAACAAACCTTGCTGGTAACTTGTCAGGGATGAGTTTATAAAAAAGTTCTGGGATATGCTATCATCCAGTTTGTCTTTCATGCAATCCCTATGAAAACACAATGGCGTAAAACATTCGCGTAAAGAAAAGGCGTCAGATCGGGGGTCAGCACGGCCGAGTGAATTGCTTATTGGCGAATGGTTGCACTCTTACGCACGTTGTGCTCAGATGTCACGGAGGTTCCAATCAACGTTTATTACGAAATCTAACATGCCCGAAGCCCGGCTGAGTCAGGTGGAGGGGCTGATCGATGATGTTGGTTTTGTCGATTGGTTGAATCTGTTGGGTCGTATGGCGTAGTCGTGAACGCAGTCGAATGACGCATTCATTCGTGAGCTGGTACAGCTGTCGACGCGGACTGCTTCTGATCGATACGTGCTCCGGTTGTTGACAAGCCCTGTGGCTTCCATTATCGAGGTGAGTTGCTGGTTGCGCGTTGATCCTTTTTAGGGTGTACTTTCGTGCATGAACATGATACCTCTGTAAACCATCTTTTTTCTTATTTCTAGAGATATGCAAGCATTTTTCATACAACTTCCAAATAATTGAGTACGCGGTGCTATATTAAAATTTAGAAAGCATGTTATTGTGTATGGTAGTTATTACTTGTTACTGTACTAGTAGTTCATTACAAGCTACCTAAGAGTTGCAAGGATCGAAGGACACATAAGAATTCAATACAATTGCCATCGAAGAGGACTGTCAACCGCTGGAAAAGGCGACTTCCCAAGAGTCTGTCGAGGATGGTTGGAGTTTAAAAATTGGAAAGCTTGTGAATTCAGGCAATTCCTATCTGTTACATCGGAACCACCGGCGTGTTAAAGGCGAAGTATGCCTGAGAAAGAAACTTAACTCCCAAATTTCCTTCGACTTCCATAGGATTTATGTTCTTGCTCATCCAGTTTTCAGCCAATCTTTGTAATGTAATTATTGCTTACAACCAGCCCCACCTTATTGTTGATATTGACGATGCTGACTTAAATCAACCTGTTCTGTATTGCAAACGTTTTCAAACTATTACTGACTTCTGGGTGCGCGGCATCTCGTCTTCCATCCAAGTTGTACATATTTGCAGGTTAGAACGAACTTAAACGAATCAGTTTGCATCGCGTATATTTTTCTGTGGAAACCAGAAATTGGCTCATAGGATTGACCTTGACCGTGGTTGAAATTTTTCGCTGCGCTGTGCTGTTTTTCCAACTTGTGAGGCAAACGAAGTTGGGAACTAAATCAACATCCACTCCCCCTTCAAATCTTGTAATTTCTGTGTTCCATCAACTGGTGACACATTTCCTTCTCAGATTATCAGAAGATGACGCTCGTCGTTGTAAAAGAGCCTTCGCCGTGCCTGAAATGCGGAGGGAGCATCGGAAAAAGGACGCAGGCTCTACAGTGTGACATATGTGATGGGTGGTCACATCGTACTTGCGCTTCAGTCACTGCCGAGCTGTACAATTGTCTTAAGAAAAGTCTTTCAGATCGGCTTAAATTTTGTTGCCTGAAGTGTTGTCCGGCAGATGTCAAATTGAGTCCTCCTTCAACTTCCATCCATATTGGGGCGAATGATACACGTGCTTTGTTGGATCGGGGGATATGTAGCACACCTACAGAGGCGATTGCGGAACTACAGCTGTGCGCCGGTACCCCACCGCCTTCTGGACGTACATTCGCTGATGTGATCGAAAAAGGCCCAGAGGAAGTGGTTGCGGGCATCCCGAGAAATGTAGAGTGAGTCCGGTCCATGTGCTGTGAAAACATAGGATGGATCAGCGTACTGAGTGAGGGAAAATTCGGAGTCGACACCAGCGGCAGAACAACAAATAGCCACATCACTCAAGACCCGCAGCTTGAGAGTTGACATGCCAAAGCGGTCATGCAGTCCTATTGTTGGCATTCAGGAGGAGGCAAGTCCAATCAAAGATATTAGACAGAGACACACCAACGCCGATTAGTGTGTGATGTTATTTAACCTTCCTGAGATGCACCAAACTTCTCAGTCAAAGTTGGATCACGACATTGCCGCTTTTCGTGATTTGCTTATTAATATTTTCAAAACTAAGGAGGAAGATTTAGCTACCAAAATAACAGTACGCTCAGCGTTTTGCCTTGGCCGGAGGGCGGACGCTATTAGCGTTTCACGGAGGCCACTTAAAGTGGTTCTAGGAACTGCATTAGAAGCTCGCCTGCTCCTGCAGCGTTCGTTCAAGGTGCGCGGTGTAGACGTCCGCATAGCGAGAGACCTGGCCCCGGAGGTTCGTGAACACCTCAAGGCTGCCCTAAAGGAGCTGTGTTCCCCTGTCTCCCCTGGGCAAGGAGGAGCGGCAGGGCATCCAACCACACTACCCGACACTCTCCGTTCCAGAACAGAGGAGCAAGCCTAGATCACACTGAGCTGGTATAAGTCAAATGTTACGGAGACCTATAAACAAGACTGATGAGATAGAGGAATAGGTTGGGGCATGACAATCGCAGCATGGCATTTGCTGAGGCGTGGTTGTCCTGAGACGTGATGGACGCTAGTCTCCCTTCGATATACCCTCTTTCGATTCAGACCGCTCAGTATTAATGGTCAAAAACAGAAGTGATGCTTTTTATCGCGATACATCGTACTCTCGTGCTAGCCAGAGCCGGATGATGACGGTACTCACGAGGGACTGTGGTGAAAGGTAAAGTTAACACCGAACAGCTCTACCATACTCGTTGTTATTTATCGCCCCCCTGGATCGTTTCCATCTCAACTGTTAGACGATTTAAGGATATTTGGAGCAACTAACCACTGCTTGATATTGGGAAGATTTCAACGCACCTCACATCAATTGGAGAACACTTGCATGTACCAGTGGCTCAGAACGTTTTTCAGAGGACACTACTTATGGCATTGCTCATTTCAGACATGTGGCAATCCCACGGTTGCAGGCTGATTCGCTCCAGCTTAGATTTACTTTTTCTGTATTAGAGTCCCGAGATCCTCGTGACGTGAGTATTTTCGGGCTACTCAATAGGAGGAGTGACCCATGGTGTTTACTGGGATATTATGGTGGCAATGGTTGCAGCTGCGGTCACACCTACTCGGTTCGACAGAATATTCAGAGAATTCCGTTCGAAGAGATGAGGGAGGCTGCGCGCGTATACGACTGGGGCGGCAGTACGAACACGGTTGATGTAAGTTGGTGTGAAATCAGAGATAACCTGTTGGTATTCGTGGAAAGGTTCGCATCGGTGTCTCGTGGTCGTTCCCTCTCTAAAGGGCCACCGTGGTTCGATGTCGAATTGCGTGCCACCCTCAGGCGCAGACACCGGCAGTGGATGAGCTACCGGACTGGTCATGGTACCTACGATGCGTACCGGAAGACACGGAATGAATGTA
The DNA here is from genome assembly GCA_014220965.1 of Paragonimus kellicotti. Classification (NCBI taxonomy): domain Eukaryota; kingdom Metazoa; phylum Platyhelminthes; class Trematoda; order Plagiorchiida; family Troglotrematidae; genus Paragonimus; species Paragonimus kellicotti. The sequence continues at coordinate 7,139 of LOND01008928.1, read as the reverse complement.
ATACCATGAAGCTTAGAAAGCGCCAGCAATATGAGGAAAGGCTGGCCGCGGAATCGGCCACAGCACCCAAGAGGCTCTGGGCTTACATCCGTCGACGGACCAGAACTAAAGCGGAAATCCCAGCACTGATGGATCAGAGCGGAAGCGAGGTGGTTGAGGACTGGGATAAAGCTCAGCTGATGGCTCGGCATTATTCATCGGTCTTCTCCCAAGATAATGCGCAATCTGCCTTGCCTGATGACATTGGACCATGCCTGATCGACATGCTATTTAGCATTGATGAGGTGGAACGCGAGCTAAGGTCGATTGATGTCAGTAAGTCCCCCGGACCGGATAACATCCACCCTTTGTTGCTGCGTGAACTGGCGGTAGAATTGGCTGTGCCACTGACGGACCTGTATCAACAGTCTCTGAACGAAGGTAAACTGCCAACGGAGTGGAAACGAGCAGTGGTTGCACCTATGTACAAGGGGGAGGACGGTCGGAAGCCGTCAACTACCGACCAGTATCCTTGACTTGCGTACTTGGTAAAGTAATGGAGCGGCTGATAGCCCGTCGTCTCCAGGGCATCTGGACCAACTCTCGACTCTCAGCGAGAGGCAGCACGGATTCCGGAGCGATCTTGCTTGACAAACCTCCTGCTTGCCAGAGAGCGATGGGTGGAAGCGAGAGCGAACGGCAAGACTCTGGACGTCGTGTTTCTCGACTTCAGCAAGGCTTTCGACAGAGTGCCGCATAAGTCATTTGCTCACCAAGCTGTTAGCATACGCTGTCAGCTCGCCTATGATAAATTGGATAGCAGACTTCCTCCGTAGTAGGTCATTCGCTGTTAGGGTCAACCAGCAATTATCTGAATGGCTGCCTGCCCCAAGTGGTGTGCCACAAGGGTCAGTACTCGGGCCCTTGCTGTTTCTGGTTTTCATCAATGATCTATTGGACCAGTTGCAGTCGCCTGTCGTCTTCGCTGATGACATGAAAGTATGGAGGACAATCTCTTCAGACGAGGATGCAACTGGATTTAGATGCGATTTCAACATGGACAGTTCAATGGAACTTGCCTCTGAACCCACAAAAATGCTCCTTCATGCACCTGGGAGATATAAAGGATGTCAAGGCATATCACGTTGGAGGTCACCTGTTGACACAGTGTAATACAGAACGTGACCTCGGGGTGCTGGTGTCAGACACCCTCAAAACGCAGGCTCAAACAACACAAGCCTGTGTTAAAGCTAGGAGAGTGCTTGGGGCTATCCGTCGATCCTTTGCCAAAGTGACCAAGGAGGCCTTTTGCTTACTCTTCTCATCTCATGTTCGTCCGAGACTAGAGTACGGCCACGCCGCAGTGTTTCCCCTGTACACAAAGTGAGGTAGCTCAACTTGAAAGAGTGCAGAGGGCAGCCACACGCATGGTTGTTGGGATGAGGGGCCTCTCCTATAACAGACGGCTGGAGTATCTGAACATGTACCCCCAGAGTTACCGGCGACTCCGCGGGGACCTTATTGTGATACGCCGCATTTTGCGAGGTGACATGGGCGAGGAGCTCAGAGCAGATTTTCCCCTCCGAAACGAGCACAGATTTCGGAGCCATCCACTCACGATTCTCAAGCAACGATCGGGCGAATTCACGCCGTATTCCGACTGTCACGGCGGGCCGTCAATAGCTGGAATGCGCTACCAGCGCAGGTGGTGCTAGCACCCAATGATGTGGTTTTCAAGCGGCTCCTAGATGCACATATGATGGCGCGCTGGAAGAAGGATAGTTAACGCCCTGCTTACTCCGGTGTCGAGACGCTCAGTGAAGAGGCTCACACAGTCGGCGACTCCTGCCTTCTATCAATGAACATGAACAAAAAAAGTCCATCACGAAAAGCAATCAAGAAACGATAAGCTGTACTGAGCATGACAAAACAGACGTTTCTCCGAACTGACAAAAAAGCTTTTTGAACCTTTTACCAGGTTTATATCCGATTAATAATTGGATACGTTAACTTACTTGTTTATTCGAGTGTTAAGAAAGATATATATATGCTCGGGCGTGTACAGCAACCTACGTAAAAAAAAATTGTAGTATGTCTACGGAACGGTACGTACGAATCTAGGTTAGAAATTATCGATTTTTACGATCTGGCTTGCAAAAGATTCTGAAGAGAGCTCATTCTCATTTTTACCTTTCTTAGAAAGGGTTAATAGAGAAATTCTTCACTTTCGCAGATCCAAATATCCCAAAGCGTCACAATAAAATCCTATATAAAAGACGATATTAAACATTTGTCAGGCAAAATGTTCCCTACCACAGAGTGATCGCCCATTGGAATATTCTTTCGCCAGCAGTCATTAGTATTTGTTTCTGACACAATCTAAAGCCTTGTTGAACGTATTTTTTCTTGAACGAAGTAGCGGGTGAGAGACGTTGTTACTTTTTTCCCTGTCTTATTGCTCCTACATTAGAAATGTTTCCAGAGCAAGCGGAGCTTAACCAGTTTTTCCATGAATGCGCTTCAGAACGTCGACGTCCGAGTGACAGAAGAAGAACATTTGTGCTGGTCTGGAGCACTCAGGTTATTGCGTTCGCACCCGCTTATTAACCACTCACTTAATCTTATGCGTGGTAGATGTGTGGCGATCTGAAAATTTCCATGACTTGCCTGCAGTATGATGTGGAAAATTGTTCCAAAACTCATATTTGTATAGGGCGACGGTGCTATTGAGAAAGCTCCCATGATGCATGCTGTCTGGTCGTTTGTCCTCATATGATGTGACTGCAATCACACGATGAAAAAAATCATCCGTTGGGCATTATAATCAGGTCTGTTCATAGTGATTTGTCAGTAATCATGAAATCCCAGAGGTATTTCATCTCAGTACTGACGTAATTCGCTCACGTATCCCACAACAATCAAATGCCGAGCGTATTTGGTCCCGAAATAGCCGTCATTTATCTTGTAGTGGCCGGTTATCGCGTGGCTTCTATATCGATGCGTTCTGTACTCACGCTTCTGGGTACGTTTTCTATGGGAGGCCTGGTACGAATTTAGTGCCATTTTCTTTAATCGTGGAAATATTCGCACGCAACGAATTGTTGCCAGTGTTAAAGATTCATCAATTTGTAGCGGACAAGTGGGCATACGCTAGACCCTCGTCCACTAACAATTTAAGCCTTTCCTGTAGAGCATTCGAAACGTAGTCCCAACAGGCATCGAACTAGAGAACGCATTGAGGTTTAGAAACAAACCGTATATTTCCAGCAATGTTTGGAAATATGATAAGTAGTTAGCTCTAGCCTAGTCTGGGACCAACGGCAGCAACCAAGAGAAGAAAGAAAAGAAGCGCGAGGTGGGCTACCGCCCACTCGGCGGCACTCAAAAGCGCGCCAAGCGAAAAGTGCGTGGAACCTTCGAGTGCGTTAAACAACGCTCGAAAAGGTTCGGGCTAAACGACCTTGAAGAATGGAATAGAAGATGAGTCGTTAGGAAAAGGACAAGCGTTCACTGCGTGCAATTAGTTGCACGACTGAAGAAAGTGGCACTGAGTTCATATCAGGCCTCCTATAGCAGGCGTACACAGAATCATGCGTACAGAACAAGCAAGCGGGAAAACGGTTGCAGCCGGGATCCTTAGAGAAGCCACACGATCGCTGGTCACTACAAATTGTTCGGTTCCTTGAAGTCATTCTTCTTGTTCTTTTTCAGTTTTGTTTAACACACTTTTGACTTGACACACTTTCGAGTGCCGCCGTGTGGTATGAAGCTCATTTTGTGTTCCTTTTCTTTCTTCTCTTGGTTGCTGTCGTTGGTTCTAGAATAGGCTAGAGTTGACTACATATGTTTCTAAACGTCGTCAAAGATATACCGTTTGTTTTCAAATGCTGTTTGGTTATTTCAGTTAAGTACTTGCTGAAACTACATTTCGATTGTTCATCATATACTACGCCACCCGTCTGGTTACTTAGTATCTGCACTTTGAACACAATCAGCGGAAAATTTTTCAGTAGAATAGGTTCAAATTAGGGTCAGCACGCCGGTGAATTGTGATTGGCTGAATGTTGCCACCTACGCACGGTTGCTGCTCGATGTCACGGAGGTGTCCAATCAAATTTATACGAACTTACCATGCGAAGCCCGGTGATGCAGGGTGGAGGGGACTGATCGATATGTGTGGTTTTATCAATTGGATGGATCTGCCGGGCCGTGCGGTGTAGTTATGGCTGAATCTGAATGAAGCATCCGTTCCTGAGCCGTTAAATTGGTCGACGTGGACTGTCTGTGATCGATACGTGCAACAGTCGTTGACAAGCATTGCAGCTTTCGTTACCAAGGTGAGTTGTCGGTTGTGCGTTTGTCCTTTTTAGGACGTGTTCTTTCGTGCATTAACTTATTATTTCTGCACGCAACTGTGTGAAACCGGAATATGTAATAAATCCCCATACATGAAAATAATTGTGGATTCGGTTTCTTTGATATTGCTTACAATTCAGCCTGTTTATATCTTAGTGAACAAATCTGGTGCACATTGGATGCGTTCGGTAGAGCAGTGTGATATTTAAAAATGATATGTTGTTTTTGTACTTATGGTGTTGCACGATGATGTGTTCAACTGTAGTTTATGCTTACTGTCCTACCGTTCGTTACAGCTAGTTAAGAATGTGAAGAAGTCGGCGAACACATGAACATTCATTACACCTTCTATCGAAGAGGGCTGTGAATCTTTGGAAACCGCGATGTATGTTAACAGTGGACTACGGTTATCGGTTTGAAGGTGGTATTTTTACGACAATACCGAGAAATAGTAAGCGTTTTTTCGTGTGTTATTTTTTCTTTAGATGACGTTGCTTACAATGAAACAGGTGCTAGCAGTTCGTCAACCGCATGTGACTCAGGGGATTGTGGAACAGTGTCCAACGTGGTAGAAGGTTTGAAAGAATGGGTATCAGAGTATGAGATTCCCAGGAGAGCAGTTACAGTGCTGTTGCGAATAATCAACTGATGTTCGTTCTTGGTTGGGCACACCCCATGATTGTCCATCGAAATTGATAACTGGTGACATGCTCACTTCGACTTGCAAACTATCCTGTTACGCTTGCCATATGATGCATCACTGATGAATGTTAATGAAGTAGCCATCCAGTTGCACATTGATGGCGTTAGACCTTTCAAGTCGTCAAAGTTGCAGTTACGATCTGCAGTTTGTGGATTACTTAAGCCCGTGACAACAGCTCTCTTTATGGTCGGCGTTTTTGCTGGTCGAAGCAAACCTTCGAATGTGAACGAATATTTGTCTGATATGGTCGCTGAACTGTGTACTCTGACATCACACAGAGTTACCGTCAGTAACATGAAGCCTAAAATTAAGTTGATTACCAGCAGTACTATTTGCGACTTGCCAGTTAGGGCTTTTGTAAAACGGAAGCCAAAGCACACTGGATACGCCAGTTGTGATCGCTGTACGCAAAAAGGTGTCTACATTGACCACAAGGTTACTTATCCCCTGACAGACTGCCCCAATCGCACAGACGAATCCTTCCGGTGTGCCAGGAAGCACAGGCAATCTCCGTTTGAGGCCCTACCGTTGAACATGATACACCATTTTCCGTACGACTACATGCACTCCGTTTGTCTCGGTATAGTACGAACTTTGGTGTCATTGTGGCAGGACTTCTTTTATAGCAAAGGCATGCGTTTTGAAATCGACACCGCTGAAAACGTTGACTCGAACACAATCGCCTGCTCTCGTCTACTTAAAAATCACTTCTGATGAATGTATCGACGATGGTCGGAATTCAAAAATTGGAAAGCTTGTGAAGTTTAGGCAGTCCTATTGTACATCGGACCATGGGTGTTAAAGGGAAGCATGCCTCAGAAGAATTACTCCAATTTTTTAGACTTATCCGTTTAGATTATTGCCCTTGTCCATCCGGTTTTCAGTGGATCTTTTGCTTGAGTACGAAGCTTCTTGTCTGCGTAAGTTCGTTTATGAATTTTTCATATACATGTGGTAGAAGAAATGAAATACAACGTCCATTCAATGGTACATACAACGGATGACCTCGCACTTCCACGGCGAACTTGACAGGTTTTCCTTTTTCCTTTCGAGTCGTACATTTATCACGTTAAACGTATGCGACATTCTCCGTGTAATCCCGTGGCCCAGTTGTACCGCAGGTGGAAAGAACGAGTGTACTATGACGAAGGTGATTGAGACTGATCGGTTTCTGTATGTTGTAGCCCGTAGTAAAGAAAGCAAAAAACGGAGGTTACGCCTTAACAACTCGTTTGCTTTTAGTACTAATCCCAATAATGTAATTGTTGCATAAAACCTGCCCCACCTTATTGCTGACATTGACAATATTGTCCCACATGAACTTATTCTGCACTGTAAAAAACGGTAGATTCTTTTGTACACCGGACCGTACGTTCCGGTGTTGAAGGGCAGCATAGCTCACAAGAATTACCCCAATTTTCTGAACATATCCATTGGGATTCACGCCCTTGCTCATCATGTTTTTTCTCTCCGCACCTGGGGAGAGTAGACAAAGTGACCGAATGCAGCCATATATTTCTTTTTCTCTCTAACGCTTTCCCTACTTTTTTAATTTTGCGATCACGCTAGGGCGTGCGTTATTACGTTACTACAAAACGCTTTGGCCGGTGCCTTTTGCGACTAGAACAATTAGTGGTCGATGATGGCGGCGTACGCGTCAGGAGATCTATCTGTATAACAAGCTCATTCCAGCATCTGGTGGAAGTGTCAACAACCATGGGCTGGGTGGCGAACGAGGAACAACTCGACTAAACGGAAGTTTCAAAGGAATAATCGTGAGCAAACCAGAGGTGGACGACGAATATCGTTTTGCGTTTGTATAAGCAGCTCACGTCATACATCTGGCCACCTCTTTGGAACACCTTGAAAGGCTACTCCTAAGAACGTTCCACAGGAAGTCGCCAATCATTCAGGCGTACGAAAACGTGCGTATTTTGATAGGGATGTGAGGAACAAAACCTCATGATTTTTTTTGTCGGGTGTTTGTCGAAAGAAAACGACGGATCTGGACAGCGGGCTGTTAGGCAAAAGAAGCGTGCTATCTAAAGTAGTCCGTGACAGTGATGAAGTCACTCCAGGGTAAACGCAATGATCGATCATA